>CM043020.1:60913386-61071884 GCA_023690525.1 Holotrichia oblita
AGAGCCTATTTCTCGCCACAAAACATGCTTTTTTAGTATATGTCTAACAATAAGAAGTTTAATTAATGTTCATGATACACAAATAAATCTGAGATATTCGATTAAAGTATTAGTAAAACACAAATAGATATATCTGACAATAAGTTGTATTTACTCTTCTGAATTATTATTTTAAGCTCATATTTTCAACACAAACAGTTTTAATACATTACTGTGGACGTAATTATCTAAAAATAAATTATATAAAAATGGAGGAGAGATATTTTATCACTTATCAATCATAACATTTTTCCTCTGTCTGTATTTAATTTGGACGACAATTAAACAATAAGCATTGTACAACCATACATCTAATTTGCTTTGTTCCATCTATCATCCAGCTTAAACTTAAAAGCGGTTGGCGCACCGAAAATATTCAGCCTTCGGCGAGGACAACACATTGACAGGTCATTTTAAAAATATAAACAATGCTGGGTACAGCCGGTCGCACAACGGTTCATACGATACCATACAATGTAATGACGTCTTGGATGATTGGGTAAAAATAAGCTCAGGCTGTAATTTACTCCGCTGGAATTAATAGCTTTTTAAGCTATTTATAAAATATTATTGTATACTGGAAGCAAGATTCTCTGTACGCAATAAAACTTATTTAAAAGTTTTCATATCGGATATAAATCTAAGAAAACATTCGTCTGAAATACTACAATCTTTTATTGTAAAATAAATTAATACTGTCAGCTTATAATTGTGTTAACGATCTAAATAAAAGATATATTTAACTACTCAGGTACATATATCTTATGTAGGCAACTTATTTAGCATAACGTCACTCATACTGCAGCAACAACAGAGAAACACAGTAGTGAACCAAATAAATATTCGTCTACGAGTAGTTATGATAACAATTGAGTTATTTTTGTGTTACTAAATAAAATAATGCAATTATATTACAAAAAAATTAATGTAACACAAATTCAATTCATTTTTTATTGGAAATAAAGGTTACCTATCTTACGCTTTTGTAATGTCTGAAATGTCATAATAATTAAAATCTATGTTTAGCATAAGTAATCGCACGTACTAATATTGCTCTATTCGTATTTTGCTTGTATTCATTTACCTGAAATAAAGACAACCTTTTTTCACTGTCTCCTTGTTAAATACATCGTTTTTTTTTAACAAGGCAAAAACTTGTTTGATCTACCTATAAGTATGTTGGAACACTACGTGCTTCAATACATCTTACAATCAATTTTACAATGATGTAGAATGTTTCATGTTCAACTTTCTGCAAGAGCTGTTGCATACATAAGTATTATATATAGAGAAATTTTACATAACCTAGCTCGGGTGAATATTCCTCCAACACAGCACGATAATATTGAACTATATGAATTCATAGACTTCATTTTATGCGTGACGTATATTTGTTCTCTTAGGTCTAATAAAAATCTGTTGCTAAACTTTTATCAAAGTTAGAGTATCATTCTCAATATGAATGAAGATTGGTAAATAATAATAATTTAATTAATCGATAAATAACGAATTAATACTTATTCTTCTGTAATATATTTGGTAAAGTTTTTTTATGGTTTAAAGAGAACTAATGTCTTCTGCAAAGCTCACACTAAATTTAGTAAACAATTGGAAGACAGTAACGGAGTACTGATAACTACAATAGTATTAACGGTTGATACTCCAAATAATCTTAGGCCAGATGAAAAAGCCCAGTTATCGATAAAGTTCTTTATTGAAAATGTCGAATTTTCGTTCGTGAATACGAACTTCCTCAGGACAACTGTTAAATAACAATAGAACATAAGAAATATAGAATAGAATTATAAGTGAGGCTACTTACAACAATAGAACTATAATATTAAATAATGAAAATGATTCGACATTGTAATTTTGAAGAGAAAATACATTATAAAATTATTAAAACACAGCTGTGTAAATTCTAAAACCATGCTTAAATGCAAAGACGTTGTGTCGACGTTTTACCAGACTAAAGATATTAAAAACAAAACATCCAAAAAACAGTTCCGTGTAAAGATTTAAAACGAAACAAGTTACAGTCATTTGTAAACCTAAAAATGCAGTTATAAATACAGTCCAGTATCAAAATGGCAATTTTTAAATGAAAGTAGATGTAACAGAAAGAAATTACAAAAGAAGGAAAAAAAGAAAAGGCTAATTAAGAATTAAGTGATTAGATCAGAATAAATGGCACTTAGGTTCTCTACATCTTTCCTAAAATTAATTGAAGTACTAGTTTTCTGTATAAAACACATTTCCAAGAAATTACGTTTTAATTTATTACGTTCAAAATCAAATATATTATTGGAAATAATCCTAATCCTATTTCCAATAAATAAATAAATTTACAGAAAATTACAATACATCCCTGGCCTCACTGACAAAATTGTGAATCTGTTTCGTCACTATGAAAACATACAAATTTGTACATACCCAATCAAGAAAATTCAAAGATTCTTTTCTCAACTCAAAGACAAGTCACCCATGCTACAACAATCTAACCTCATTTATAAAATCAACTGTCGTGACTGCGAGGGTTGTTACATAGGTCAAACTGGGCAGAGACTTTTTAGTCGCATCTGCAACCAGAAAAACGATCTCAGACTTAATCGTGCGTCCACCGCCCTTTGCGTACATACTGAAGAGATGGGCCGCACTTTTGATTTTGACAATGTTGAGGTCTTGGATTTTGAACGTAATAAATTAAAACGTAATTTCTTGGAAATGTGTTTTATACAGAAGACTAGAACTTCAATTAATTTTAGGAAAGATGTTGAAAACCTAAGTGCCATTTACTCTGATCTAATCACTTAATTCTTAATTGGCCATTTCTTTTTTTTTCCTTCTTTTGTAATTTCTTTCATTTAAAAATTGCCATTCTCTTTTGATCTGGACCGTATTTATAACGCATTTTTCGTTTACAAATGACTATAACTTGTTTCGTTTTAAATCTGTATACGGAACTGTTTTTTGGATGTTATTGAATATTGTTTTTAATATCTTTACTCTGGTAAAACCTCGACGCAACGTATTTGCATTTAAGCATGGTTTTAGAATTTACACAGCTGTGTTTTAATAATTTTATAATGTATTTTCTCTTCAAAATTACAACGTCGAATAATTTTAATTATTTAATATTATAGTTCTATTGTTGTAAGTAGCCTCACTTATAATTCTATTCTATATTTCTTATGTTCTTGTATTGTTATTTAACAGTTGTCCTGAGGAAGTTCGTATTCACGAACGAAAATTCAACATTTTCAATAAAGTACTTTATCGATAACTGGGCTTTTTCATCTTGCCTAAGATTATTTGGAGTATCAAGCGTTAATATTATTTTAGTAAATAATGTCCGCATGACAGCGCTTGAACTTTTAGCAAATAATTATTACCGTGATACTGGATAGTTTCTTCAAATATACCAAATGGTACATTTTCTTGACGTTTTTTTTGTTTTCTTCAACAACAGATTCTTCTTCTAATCACTTAGGTCATTCATAGCATTTAGGAAACCTCACATTCCCTTGAAACATTTATTAAATTTATGAAGGTTAAGGTTCGGAAAGAAAACTCGTACGATAAATACGGAGAACAAGTCTTTATTACTAATATGACTTGGACATATATATTTTGACATAGAACTAACTGACAGTTAGAATTAGACTCGCCTATAAAACAAAACATAGATGGCGAGACCCAACATGTTGTACAGTTTATTCATTTTAACACTTCCCCGTAAACTGAACAATATCTGTTATCGAATAAATATAAAACAATATCAATTATGAAGACCAATTTTAGAACACATTCTTTTGAACAAAATTGAACTCAATGGTTTTGTAAACATATCGCCTAATTGTTCATCTGAAGGAACGTATTCTACATTAATTTCACCCTTTTGATAAAGTTCTCTAACAAAATAATAACGGACGTCTATATGTTTAGATCGTTTATGAAATTCACAATTCTTGATTAATTTGATTGCACTCGCGTTATCGATAAATAAAACAGGTACAATTTTGTTTTCACCAATTTCCCACATCAGTCGTTGAAGCCAAATTAGTTCTTTTGCGCCTTCGCTAGCAGCTACGAATTCTGCTTCCGTTGTTGAAAGAGCGACTGACTTCTGCAGCTGCGAAGTCCAAGACACCGCAGTTCCATTTATGAGTGAAACGAAACCATTCGTTGATCTTCGGGTACCAATATCTCCAGCGAAGTCTGCGTCGGAGTAAGCCTTCAGTCCACTGCCCGTTGAAGTGTAATGAAGTCGCATGCTAACGGTACCACGCAAATAGCGAAATATGCGTTTGACAGAGGTCCAGTCGCGTTCGGTTGGTTCTGCCATGGACCGAGCAACCCTTGACACGGCATACGCTATGTCGGGGCGAGTAGCGCAAGCCAAATACAATAGGGAACCCACTGCTGATTTGTATGGAACTGAACTATCTAGAGGATCATTGGATGACTCATCTGGTTGTTGTTTTTCAGCAGGTGTTTTCATGATTCTGCAATTTTCCATGCCGAAACGTCTCAGAATCTTCTCCACATATGGACATTGTGAAATGCGAACACCCTGCTCGTCTTGTTCGATCTGCATCCCCAAAAATGAATCCAGAGAGCCCACCGTGATCTTGAACTCTGACGTCAGCAGTTCTAAAAATGAATCGATTGTGTTTTGTGTCGATCCTGCAATGAGACCATCGTCAACGTAGATTGCAACCAGCAATTTTTCAACATCAGTCTGCCTAACATAAATGCATGGGTCTGCTGTTGAGCGCGTAAACCCGTTTTTCTCCATGAAGGAATGAAACCTGTTGTTCCAGCAGCGTGGCGATTGCTTGAGGCCGTACAAAGATTTCTTGAGGCGACAAACACGGCCTGATCCATCGTCAAAACCCTGTGGTTGAGTCATGTAGATTTCAGCATCGATGTCGCCATATAAAAATGCTGTTCTCACATCAAATTGTCCTAGCACTAGTTTTTCTTGAGCTGCAGTCGCAATTACGGCCCGAATCGCGTCATAGCGGGCTACCGGACTAAATGTTTCATCATAATCAAGGCCGGCACGTTGAAAGACGCCGCGAGCTACCAGTCGAGCGCGATACCGGTCGATCGAACCGTCAGGTTTATACTTTACTCGAAGAACCCAACGATTATCAATAGCACGTCTTCCTGGTGGCAGCCTCATCAAATCCCACGTGTCGTTTTCTTCGAAAGCCTGCATTTCCTCCTTCATTGCTGTTCTCCACTTGTCTGAGCATTTATTGCTCATAGCTTCGGTAAAATTAGTTGGCTCGAGATCCTCTTGAGCTGCTTCAGTCAAACAGGCTACAGCGCTATTTGCCTGTGAACGGCTAAGTTTGTAATCAACCTCATAGTCACCGAATCTCGCAGGTCGTCGGGTTGCTCGCGTAGAGCGTCGAACTCCAATATCACGTGATTGCTCTTCCTCTACGTCACTGTGAGCTGTGCTGTACGAATCTGAGGTATCTACTTCCTCAGTGTTACTCATTGACTTGTAGCTGTCCTTGATATCGTCAGAGAAGCCTTCGACTTCCCCGTTTTGATTATCTTTGTTTCTGAAGGAGTCCTCATTATGCGGTTGAAGATCGAGAAGGATCGTGTTATTGTTTGTGCACAACTTTTTCCGGGCGAAAGTCAACGTCACGCGTCTTCACTAACCGATGCTTTGACGGAAGCCAAACTTTGTAGCCATCTTTGTCATTGACATACCCGACAAGATTTCCGAGCACCGCTTTATCTTCAAATTTCGAACGAAATTTCTTTGGAGTATTAACATAGCATTCAGATCCAAAGATTCGTAAGAAGTAAAAGCTATCGAATGCTTTGCCGGTCCATAACTCAAATGGAGCTTTTCCTGGAATACACGACTTCCCAGTGCGATTAATCAGATATACCGCGGTATCACATGCGTGAGCCCAAAATGTTTTCGGCAATTTGCTGACGGAAAGCATTGAACGAGCCAGCTCGACGACGTGCCTGTTTGCTTGTTCAGCAACGCCGTTTTGTTCGGGGTGTAAGGGCATGAAGGTCGAAACTCGATTCCGCGTTTTCGTAACTGAGTCAACACTGCCTCACACTCAAACTCCGTACCACAGTCAGAACGAAAAGCTTTAACTTTGTGGCCCTTCGTATCGCACTCATTCAAAAATGTTTCCAAATGTGACGCAACTTCGGATTTTTCTTTCATGAAAAATATGCGTACAAACCGAGAAAAGTCATCTTTAAAAATTACATAATATCGGAAACCATTGATCGAATTGGTCGACATGGGACCATTAACATCGGCGTTAATGAGTTCACCGATGCTTTGTGGGCGATCTCGACACGGGTGGAACTGTTTACGATGTGACTTACCGAGTACACAACCATCACAAAACGAGGAGGTGACTGCACACTTAACCGATATACCGACGCGGGATAACACTTCGCGCACATGACGTTTGTCTTGGTGACCCAGGCGTTCGTGCCAACCCTGGAGTACTTCTTCAGTTGCAGCAAAATTAGATTCCATGGATGAAGCCGGAGCACAAACGCGAATGTCCATGATATACACAGGGCCGATGAGTTTTCCAGTTGCCACAAGCTCTCCCCGTTGAAGAATTTCCACACCACTGTCGTTGAATGTTGCTATATTTCCGCGTCGTACGGCCTGACGAATGGAAAAGAGCTGATGTTGAACTTCGGGCACGTACCATACATCATTCAAGATTGCCGGCGTCCATTTTCCATCTACTCGTGCTTCGATGTTAATCTTTCCAGATCCGTATGCAATAATGACATCTTTGCCGACTGTCTGGACACGTTGCGGGATCGGGAATTTTTCGAACGTGACGAAATGTTGTTTGTTTGCTGTCATGTGATGCGTCGTTCCGGAATCCGACACCCAAGAATCGACAGCGGCAAAATCTGGATTAGCTGCTAAACCCATCGCGAAAAACGAGCCCACTTTGCTGTTTTTCGCTTTCTGTTCTGCGGCTATGCGTTTTCTACAATTGGCGATGATGTGGCCAAATTTCTTGCAGTATAAACACGACCGTTTTTCTTTCGCCTTGCCACTTGTTTGAGAAGAACTTGACGGTGATTTCTGAAAGTTCTGCTGCTTCTGTGATCCACCTTTGGTATAGAAAGCGCCAGACACTTGGGGTGTTTCTTGCGCTAACGAATTTTCAATTGAGCGCAAATTTTCGACGAGAAGCTTTGTAGTTTGTTCGGTTTCTGGCACACGATACCACGTTGCACGATAATATTGATAATCAGGACCGAGTGTTTTGAAAATGCGATGATGAAGCAGCGACAACGGAAGTTCGGCATTCGGATTGTTTTTCCGTAATTCCGCGAGAATGTCATCAAACACATTGGCCAATTGAGAAGTGTGCTTGGTAACGGAAGTGGCGCCATCTTTTGTGATCTCGAAGAAATTATCGAACAGCGTGTAAAGACGCTGTAAAGACGATTGTTAAAACACTGATAACAACGTCTCCCAAATTTCTTTTGCGTCGGTTTTTCTGCGAACGTAAATGGCGGCTTCTTCATCGAGCGCCGTACCAATAATCCGAGCTGCACGCGCGTTGTCACGTTGCCAGTTTCGATATGTAGCGGACGGTTCCGCGTCGCCCACCGGCGCCGCAGGGCACACTCGCGAGCCATCGACAATGGTGTAAAGACACAGTTCTTTCAAACAAAGCTCGATTTGCCATTTCCAGGTTTCCCACTGTTCCTCGTTTGCTAACTTACGAATGGCAGCCACAACGCGAGTGCCATCTTCCGTACGATTGTTATCGCCGTCGGCCATTACAACTTCAAAATGTCGAACAACAAGCCGGTAGTCGAATTTTCTGCGCGAAAATTCCGAACCTCAAATACGTATGCGACCGCGAAGCGTATCTGGGCCCATAACCTATGAAGGTTAAGGTTCGGAAAGAAAACTCGTACGATAAATACGGAGAACAAGTCTTTATTACTAATATGACTTGGACATATATATTTTGACATAGAACTAACTGACAGTTAGAATTAGACTCGCCTATAAAACAAAACATAGATGGCGAGACCCAACATGTTGTACAGTTTATTCATTTTAACAAAATTAAACTAAATTTTAGCAGCAAATACTTTTTGGTTTTAAGTATATTTGAGATCAATGAAACCATTTATAATAATATGGTTTACCAAACAGTTATCGTTACCTATGATTATCTCGGTATTATTTCGTAAACAGAATGCCAATAAATCAGAAATCAGAAGAAGAATCTGTAAGTATCTGATTAATTTCATCTCAAGCTCCTTGAAAAATAGAAGGATACAGACTCAGACCCAGGGCTCCGTACTTGGACCAGCGCACTAGAACTTGCTGTACGACGATGTTCTTGGCAACTGTGGCATTTGCTGATGACTTAGCGCTCATAGTAGAAGCTGCGGATTGTAACACTCTCACGGCAAACACTAATTAATGCCTCAGTAGGTTAAGTGAAGGATGCACGAGCACAAACTAAGTCTGGCGCCTGACAAAACAGAGGCGGTCATCCTGAGAGGGAGGAGAAATAGAGACACGGTTCGGTTCACCATGGAGAGAGAAACGATCAGCCCCAGTAGATCGCTGAAAAATTTGGGCATCCCTGTGGACGACCAAGGTACGTTTACGAAGCACGTGATCAAAGTTGTAGCTAGGGTCGAGGAGAGGATAGCACACCTGACAAGAATCATGCCCAACATAGGGGGTCCAGCGAGTGGAAAGAGAACAGTATTATGCAGTGCCCTACATAATATCTTGCTATATAGTGCGCCTATCTGGTATGACACTCCAGGTATGAGGGGCCAGAAATACAAGCACTTGTTAGCGAGAGCGCAAAGAAAAGTACTTCTACGCGCTACATCGGCGCACAATACTATGTCGGCGAAGGCAGTCCAAATAATCACCGGCACAACACCCAAAGACCTACTAGTTATGGAAAGGGTATATGTGGTTGAACACGGAACTGAAAGTAAAACCATGAACGTGGTAAAGGCTAGGAAACACTCGCACGCAATGGACAAAACGGCTGATTGTCAAGATAGAACCATGGCTTAAATGCAAACACCGGCAGCTAGACTACTACTTAACACAAGTACTGACAGCGCATGGAGCATTTAGATCATTCGCAATGAGAATTAGCAAGGACGACTCGGATGCCTGTATATACTGCTCTACTGCTGATACTGTAGAACATACGGTCTTCATCTGTGAAAAATGGAAAGCGGTCCGCGTGAAAACCCGCAAGGTTTTGGGCTGTGTGCTGACACCTAACACACTGATTCCAAAAATGCTGGAATCTGAGAAAACTTGGCATTGCATTCACGGGATGGTAAAGGAGATCATGAGGGAGAAGGAGGATCAAGAACTGGAAACACTGGGGAAGGCGATAAACATGCCGCTGGCATCCTATGTCCTACCGACGCTTCCGGGATGCCAGGGAATGTCACGGAGGGGTTTCTGTCGGCGTACCGCTCGACACTACTGGGGCACATTGAACCCGTGCCCAGTGCCAAGCGGTTTCTCCTCACCAAAAACAAAAATAATAAAATAACTCAGAAAATTAAAGGATTCTATAAAAAAACGCTTGAAATTAATTCCCAGTTTTTTAACGCATAGATTTTTAAATACGCATGTAATTCGAAGCGTGGCACTCTCGATCGAAGAGGAGCCCTCCAGCAATTTTACTCGAATGAAAAAGGAAACCTGTTTACACTATTGTATTTCAAATAGTAATTCTTTCATAAATTTGTGTACATCCTCTACATTTGCTAGTAATTCTAGTATTTTGTTAGTACCAACAGAACACTTTTTATATAATTATACACAAAAACTGCTAGAGTATACCAATTTAACGAGACACGATATTGATTTCCCCAGATAATTTACTAATTGTAATTATTATTATCCTACATCGTATTCTTTTCGTATTTCCACTTTTTAAATTCTTTCCATCTAAACATTTATCAATCGTTTCTTTATCTTGTTCTCTATTTTGTATTTTAATAATAATAATTTCCTAAACAATTTTTTATTGAAATATTTATATGCATAACATAACTATAATCAATCTAAAACTTTTAAAAAATACATGAAAAAGAAAGGTAAATGGACAAATTGGAATAAATAATGAATGAAGTTAAACATTGAATGAAACAATGAAATAATAAAATAAATTAAATTATTACATATGTTTTATTAGAGATTAAAAAAAATGTTACAGTAGCAATATTCTACAATAAAACCGTTTTACATCTGGCAAATGGAAACATAAAGTTCACACGCCAATGTTGGTTCTTGCCAAAAAGTAAACGGCTTCGAAAAAAATAACTTGCGGATGTTGAAGTCAATAACTGGCATTAAATATATTTGTCTGCGTTATAAACACGTGTTAAATTTCACTTGACAGAAAAATAACTTAAAATAGCTCCAAATATGGGAATTTGGCAAAAAGTACTAAATCTCATGATCCAATCTTCTTTTTATAAATCTGCTGCGCCAAAGTAGAAAAAATTATGAGTATTGTTTTTATAAATACAAAATCATTACAATGCACGTAAAATTGCAAAAATCAACCTACAAGACATACATATGTATTTCTGCAGTTTTTTACAACAGTACTGCGATTATCTACATGGAAATGTATCTAAAGATTACATTCTATAAAGTTAAACATTATTCAACGTTAATCAGTTTCTACAGCTGCTACTATGCTCAACAAGCCTCGTTTCATACGTTAGTCATTACGACAACATTTCTAATTAAAGAATTGAATATAATCATTTCACAACTATACATGATCACAACTCGAAACATCAGTAGTGATCCATAATGAATTCGTCCTATCAGTTTTCACACAGTTTTTGCAACTATACAACAGAAAGTAATGACCATGCATTTTATTTAATTAATCCTATCTTGCAAGTTTGGCTTGGCTGTTCTTCATTTAAAGATTCGTATCTTACTTTGTGTCAGTAGTCGGCAACCTTTTATATGTCGAAAGCACGTAGTAAAAGCGCACAAATTTTGGAGCGCTTCTGTTTAGCTAAAGCTGAAATTTATGAGTCTCTTTAGCTTTTTTGTCTCTATATTAGCCATGTTTTTCTGGCCAGTGCCAGCAATCTATATGGATTTGAATATTAGTAACGAACCACTCTGCGCATGAGCTTATAAATTATCTTATATTTATAATTATAGCCGATGAAAATTGGAGAGCATTATTAAGTACAGAGAGACGAAACAAGAACCCAACTACATCACCTACATGATCTACGGATAAGATAACAGAAAATAATGTAAAAATAGAATATCTATGCATGATAGAGTGGAAGCGTTTAAAATATATACATATATTCCACGATCTGTATAGGATGTAAGAGTGAGAGAAAGTATAAGAAAATGAACTAAAGTGCTAAAGTGATAGGCAATATGTTTATATAAATGATATCGAAGGCTTCCACGGTCTAAGTCTCTGTTATGTAATTTTTCTTATTTATTTTTGTTTTATTTTATTTTATATTGTATATATGTACTTTACTATGACGCGGTCAAAACCCGGAAGCCCTCATAACAGAATATGTTTATATGTTGATCATATTATAATATTAACTCTGCCATACTTTGGAATAACAAATGATGTCGATGATTATGTATTTTGATTCATACTGGCACATAAAACAAAAACATGTTTTGTATAAAAAACCTTTTCTCTTTAAAAAATGTATACTGTTGTGTCTTTGTTACCCAAACTAATACAATTATACTCTGCCAATAGACACGTTCATAGAAACTTAATGTTTAATAATGCTTATAACATAAATAAAGTTTTGTACTGCAGGTATACATATCAAAATCATCTCAATGGTTAGACTTTAGTTTTATTCCAAATAAAATGTATTTAATGTTATTTTTTTAGATAATTTTGAAACGAACTATACACATTAGATCTAGATTTCTGCAACAGTTTAAACAACCTAGAAAATATCAGATTTAATTTTAGAAGATCCATGCACTTTAGAATAATAATCTGAAGTGCTTTTAAAAATTCGTATGCGTCTTCATTTCATCTATTTCAGGCGTCTCCCCCACCACCTCTGCAGGCCAGCAGATTCTGAAATTAGTGTTGTGATTCTTTTTTTCTCAATGAACCGAGAACAAGAAGAAAATTCGCCATACGTTTAGATCAACCACCTAGCGATCAGTCGTGCTTCTCAATTCGCATTCACAGACAATTAAATAAAAAACAATAAAGCTTTCGTGTGTGTGCCCCAGTTGAAATATTAAATTTAAACCCTGCGGTCCTGATACACCTCGCAAGATTGCAATTAGAGTTCTAGTGGATCTATTTACAGTGAGTTTAATGTGTTGTGTTGAAAGGATAAACGAGTGCATCGGAAATTTTTAGTGAAGTGTGAAGAAAGTGAAAAAAATATCTTTGTATTGATTTAATTGTGTTAATGTTTGCTCATCAGTATCTTTCTAAACGAAAAATTATATTCAATATATCAAGTAAAAAGTTTTCAAAACAAAAAGTAAATACAAGGTTTCGGCAAATAATTTTGAATGTAAATTGTGAGAATGTAAAATACCATTTATACATAACGTTCGATAAATGTAATTTCATAAAATTAATCCGTATAAATTAAACTAAATCTATTTTTGGTAACCTTACGTCAAAACGAAAAAACGCACCGAGATGAAAGACGCATTTAAATCATTTAAATTCAATAGATTAAAAATAGTAACGTAACATGTTTTCTCTATGGCAATTCTTTGAAAACTGTTTTTGAACAAATTTGAGTATTTAATTAGCCATATAATCTTTTTATAAATTCATTTTTTTCTAATTCTATTTTAGTCTTTCTTAGTAGACCATTTCAAGGCAATCTAAAACATTTTCGTATATGCATAGGTATCTTGTAAAGTAGTTAGTTATTTCCAGTATATTTGATTTATAAACAAATGAATATTATTCAGATTTCGGCAACATTCTTTAAGTATTTGATTTTTTTTAATTACTACAAATCTCCGTCACTAGAAGTGGTAATTTAAAGTGTTAAGTATCTCACTCATTACGACTTTAGCTCTTTTTAAAAATAGATATGTTCTAGAATCTACACATTCAAAAAGTATACCTCCAAACTAAAGCAACATAGGTGCATAAAGCAAAGAAAGCTTTTTAATCATTGTCATGATGCGGTGTCCCCAAGTAACGAGTCTCTTCTATCCTTTTCTCGAAACTACTGGTAAATCTCTTTCTAACGTTCTGTTAACTTCTATAGTTTACTGAATGAATGAAATGTTCCAGTTTAACGCGATGCTTTATCTCGATTCTCTTAAGTACATCCTACTCTTTAACTACAAGAACAAATTGACTTGCATAGATTTACTCTCATGTACTTACATATATATTTAGATTTCCATTTGTTCGAGATGATTTCCAGTCTCTTTAAGGTTACGACTAGAGCTACGCTGAATTCAATGATTACCGTGTCGTCCGAAATATTCCATATTCATATTCATATATTAGTTGGTTGAGATATCTACTCTAGAGAGTAGTAAGATCCCGAAAATATGACCTTGCAGGACTTTTGACTTACCAACCAAGTTTCCTAGCATTAAATTATTCGTGCAATAATCAAATATTTTTGAAAATTACTTACTCACAGCTTTTAAACAAAGCTAAACTTCATATCATATTCTAGCCGTTTCTGAGATATAATTGTTGATTAAAAAATAGTTTCATCATTTATTTTATTATCATCTAGGAAAAACAAAATATATTAAAAACATACTCTAACAAATTTTTAAAGTGGTTTCCTTTATAGCCATACAGTGTCCTGAATGATCACTAAATTCCTACAGAACTCTATCAATGACATTCGGAAAGAGTCTTTTTACTGCAACACATATTAATTTGTTATTTAAGAATGTTAATTATATCTGTATTTTCCGATATCTCATGCTTATTCACATCGTCATTTAAACAAAATATTGCTTCATCTGAGAAACATATTTGTGTAACAATCTTCGTAGTATGTCAGTAATCATGTTCATCATTGTTTTGCCGAATTGACTGCAGCAATCTGGATAATCTACCATAATTTCGTGGACACACTGGACTTTGAAAAGGTGTCTTTTCTCTTTCAAAAATTTTGTTACTGCTGTACCTACTGTGAACATAATGATCGCGTGAAAGTGTAAATATTTGAGGCGTGTGAATTATCCAATGAAATAAGACGGTTCAATTTTTTTATTATCACAAACATTGCTGTGAACAGGTTGGTCTGATCTAGAAACATCTTTGATGCTAACGGTATCCCTCCATTTTGTTTCAATTCTTTTGGGTTTATTTTCGCAATCAAGCATTACTACAATTTCAATTCTTTTTTTTTTCTGTTAGACCCTATCAAGTTACGATAACACATATAAAATGTAAAATAATTGCGTAAATATCTATGACTATATTCAATTGGCATATCTGTGTCGTAATACGAATATAATTTTTGATTGGCAAATCTAATAATCGCGAATTAAACATACTAAAGTTATTTAGCTTTTATGAAAACTCAATAAAGGCAATAGTAATTTATGTATACAATAGTAATTTATGTAGTACATACATAATATAGGACCTTCTTGACCAAATCGAATTTATGGCCAAGCGAACTTGCAAACGAACCTGTAACAAAGACGAGAACAAGTCCATTTATGTATGAGTTATATATACATAATTTTATGTCTGAATACTCTTTTATACTAAAGAAAGAAATTATTACAGCGATTACTATCTGACAATTCAATATCTAGACGTAGTAGCTAGGTACTATGACAATATTTTCATATTTTGTTAACCAATTTATACAAACATCAAATAAATTATTATTATTAAGTATTTTGACACTTATTTTATATTGACAACTAGCAGTCCAGTTTTCAATTTTTACAGTACTATAACATTAGAGTGACAACTTATGGACAATAAACTAGCATAAGCAACTATGATGTAGTCGAACATTAAAATATTTTTAAAGCGAAATGCTTCTCCAACTATGATCTAGACTATTAACGGAGATGTGTATGTCAGGAAAGGTTGAAATATATGTATGTCAAATGTAGATTTAATAAAACTTGTAAGTGAGCACTTTTCACAAATATATCAAAGAGAGAATAAATATATCATTTAACAAAAGTATCGATGACATCATATAGCTAACATATCAATCATATATATGGTATGTATGTACATAGTTCATTCAAAGTTTATTTTTAGCAATATAAGTAATGGTAATTAGCGTAATAGTTGATTTGCATAACTTTGACAGATATATCAATATCTTTTTCCACGTGGTTTGTACAGCTGCTCCAGTCTTCTGCAGTCATTTACTCCATTGCACACAATATTTTTACACATTACAAATGCTAATAGAGTCTATGGTGCTAATATTTGTTCTAAAGAAAATAGTTTTTAGATGCGGCACTGGAAATAAATAACGAAAATAGAAAGAAAAACACGCTACACATGAAATGTCAAATTGACTGATAATAACTGATGGCATGAATGATAATTGACTGTAAACACGCTGGCAGCAACGCTTAATTAAATAACCTAGGGGCATTAAAAATTACGACATTATCCTTAAAGAGCTTTCTATTTGGCTAAATTTATTGTGGTACGAATGTGACGTCATGAATGACGTTAGTCCATATAAACTTTGGATGAACTATACACATGTAAATTGTCTACATACGTAGTACGTACTTAAGTGATAACTCAGTTCAGCATTATTGTATCCCATACCAGGAGCGTGTTTATTGAGTCTACATAACTAATCCGCATTAGTTATTATATAATGATAAATAAAAGTGCAAATCAAACAGATTGATTTATTACACGATATATGTATATTACTAGCTAGCTTGCACTCTACTAAATGCAATTTGCACTTGCCTCTGCAATTTTAACTTGACTGAACCATAGTTACTGATTTATCATTAATAAATTTAAAAAGGAACAATTACTGCTTCATTGCAAAGATTTACTATACCTTACTTACTGATAGAACTAAATATGTATAATCTCTATCAACTTTTATAACATCAGTAACCTTGTTTGTCGGACAATAAACTTGCACGTATATTAAACTTTAGTGCTACAGCGTATTAATTGTTTATACTCATTTTATCTCTACGTTTTTCGTAAAATTGTTGGCAAGAAAAGACTATTGATACTAACTTACAACCTAACCTATTTGAAAATGTTTCGTTCTTAGACACTAGCTTATGGATATAGCCACTATATTTTTTCTGCTTCTACTAATTCTGTTCTGGTAATAACTAGATTTATGTTTGAACAGTACACTTTAGCAACTTATCTATATAAATCAGGAAGATTTCCGCTACATTTAATAGTAAACGGTAAAAGAAAATTTCAGTAACATTAGTGTTTACTCATACAATTTTAAAATATGATCTGCTATTTTATAGATGTATTTTGGTCATATACCGCTCATCGAAATTTATTTTAAAATCTATACTTTCGATATCATCGGAAGATAAAATCTCGTGCAACCATAATGGTCACGTATGTTAACCTAATGTAAACCAGCAACTTCCTATGTTAAATATAGAATAGTAATTTGGCACCTTCATTAAATGTATTTTACGCAAAAAGTTCTAATAAAAATAACATTTTCTCCGACAAACTTTCCGTTAGTTACCTGTTAAATTTTTACTATAAACTATAGCAACATTTTATTGCAAAACTCGATAAACAGTTTTATTTATAAACCCAATTAAAGGAACATCTAATAACAATTGTCAATACTAAAACATCATGATTAATAAAAATAGAATTAAACGATGAAGTACCACGCGAATGTTATCGCAACAAATATGTATTAATCAAATACAGTGATAAATTGGAAATATATAATCTCATGAAAGCTCTTTATCATTATCAATACTATATTTATTAAAACCTACATAATACATATACCTTCTTTGGCAAATTAAATGCGAATTTTTCAGCGAGGAAATTTCATTTACTAAATGAAGGCTATACTTGGAAGCAAATGTAATTTATCTAAAAGAGAGTACTGCTTTGATGAACTTTTTTAGGCTAATTAAATTCACTTTAAAGCAAAGCCTTTATTTACAAAATCTACATTCCCCGATCAAAAATTCGCATTTAAATTGCCAAAGATGGTATATACACATAAACTCCATTGTATCAAAAATAATTTTATAATACAGTCGACGCTCTTTTAACCGGCATTCTAACAACCGACACGCACTACTAACCGGCATCAGCCGAGCGACTCACGATCGGCTTTTTCCAGTTACATTCAGACCGCCTCGGGCGGTGGCAGGCGTAAATAAACACTTCCCGCCAATCTATTGGCAACCTACTGGTCTTTGCGCACCATTCTCTTTGTCATTTAGTGTTCCTCAGATTGTCTACGTCTGATGCAATACTTAAAATACAGATTGTGCACAGTGTACTATAAGTGATTTAATTAGTTTTGATCGTGAATTTCACTGGTTAATCCTAATTCTATCTATCCTACCTATATCTTATTAAGCGGCAAAATCGGTTAACCGGAACGGCCGTGGTCCCTATGAAAGTGCAATATACTAGATAATTTTAGACGACATAAATATATGAATGAAGAGGAATACCTAAACTGTATTGTTGATCGAATATAGCATTAATAATATGTTGAATGTGTTAGTTACATATTTTTTATGAACATGAAGACAACGACCCAGCCAACTTAAAAATAATAGGAGAGAAAAATATTTTTAGAAAAAGACTATATTCGTACTGTGCTAGAGTTGAGCTCCAAAAACTGATGAATCGATGATACATCGATTATGGATTTGGAAAAAAGTATGATACCTACCAACATATTCGATAACTGTGGTAGCTCAATAATACTACTGTCGAGAATAAATGCTTTCAGAATATGTGTATTACAAAATCAATTATTACTACAACAGCAAAAATAGTATATGAGATCTAAACAATCAAAATCATCAAATTTGTCAAAACTAGCGTTAGCCAAGAAGTGCTGTATGGTGCTTAATACTGAACATGGCTGAACTTAAAATAACAAGTTTCTTAAAATCCAAGTATGTATAAACCTTAGAAAAAAGCTGACAGCATGTTTCGTAAAATTATAATGTTATACACAGAGAGGAGATAAATAGGAAGACTTGTTTGAATAGCGGTGGTAAAAAGTTGCAGTTAACTATCGGAGATTATATTACTAATTGAGACTTTTTCCCGAAGACAATACCCAAATTATCGATGAAATGATTTAACAATTGAAATTTCATTTACCACATTTTAACTTATATCTACAGCGAAGTTCTTCACTGGATCTCTTGGTGCAGAAGTAGAACACTAAACACTTTAACCCACTAAACACCGAACAAGTTTTAACTAAAACACCGACGCGTTTCAACAGCAATTCTGTCATTATCAATGTCGTCAAACTACTAAACCAGAACTATGTAGACAACAAATTCCAAACAGCTTTGGATACACAAGCTAACATTTTCTCTTATTAATCTCAATTAGAATAGATATACACACAATTTTGAATTAGGAAAACCCTAGATACGAGATATTCTTCATAAACTGACTGAATTTTGAGCTTATATTGCTAGTGGGCTGCCACGTCCCGAAGACAAAAATGTGCAGTCTTGAATTCCATTTCTCAGGACCTCCTTTTGTTACAACATTTTTCAGCACTTCTCCAGGTAGAATATAAATTGAGAAATTGGCTGCCTGCTGAAAATATGAGTCGTATTTTACTTAACCTTTTTTTGTTGTACCATGTGTAGACAATATACAATATTATTCATATGTAAAGTTTGTGCTTTTTATTTAATTGTGCAAAAGGGTTGCTTGGCTGGACCATGATATTTGGAAGAGCAACGATGAAAGTGTTTAGGAACGGGTGCTTAAGCATAGTCAAGATTATTGAAACCAATATAATAATAGAAATTAAAATACTATTTAAACGTTCATAATTCGTAACGCTGATATGTATTACACTTGAGTCAATACATGAATCTCGTCACCTAAATTTGTTCACTAATAGATTGTGTTTATAACCTAAAAAAAAGACAAGAAAATTTTATATTATAAAGTAGTGTAAGTGACAGTTCTGCTGTACCTAGAAAGAAACGTAAAACTAACTGCAAATGCATAAATTGTATCGTGTAATTTTTTCAACCTTTAATTATATGTTAATAAAGGATATTATTTTCGGTTTTCTCTTAAGTTGATTTACTTATTATTATCATTGTGGTCACACTAGGCTCAGTTATCTAATTAAAGACCACAACAAACTATTTTCAATTAATCATTTTTAAAATGTATACTTGCCAAAAAAACAAGTATCATAATACATATTTTCATTATTCTATTTTGGATACTTTCCAGTCATTTTCACGGACGGATCGTGATATCAGTTTTAATTCCACCAAACTTGCTAGAATCACGCACACTTAACAGCGAAACGTATTTTATATTCTCACAAATAGTGTCTTAACCAAATTCCATAAAAATCACAAAAAAATGTATTGCTTCCTGGGCTTATTATTGCATCTTGGCAACACCAGACATTACCTGACGCTAATGTCCCCCTATTATTAGTAACACGGTAGCTATTTTTTGCAGTAAACGCCTAAAACAATAAGAGAATAAGAAAGAAGCATTTTAACGTACGCATCTAACACACTTCGTTTTTAAAACTTACTAAATATAAACGCGAGAAGTAAAACATTTCGACCAACTACGTTAGTTTGGTCGAAACGACTGTCCAAGAAACTTCATTTTTAACGTTTTTCGGTTTCACGCTCGCGTGCGAATATTTCAGTAATTTTCTCCTCCACTTATTCCTCTTCATTCTTTCCAGCACTTGAAAATTCAAACAACGTTTAAATGTTGTTCCAATTTTTTATGATTGTGTAATTTATTTCGATCGCGAAGTGACCTTTACGCGTGCCGAACTGTGATACTTTTCCGGAAAACAAATAGAAGCCGAAGAATGTTTAGTTTTTTTAAGAAGTCAAAAAAGGAGGGGGACGCATCATCGGGAAGAGAGAACAAAGATAAGAAGTCCAAAGAGCGCGAACTAAAAGCGGATCACTGTAATACAGCAATACCTACGTCGCGACTCACCAAAGACATGTGTAAAAATAAATCCGATTACAAGTGCGAGAATGCGCCGGCAGGTGGTACTTACCTCGGCGCCGAAAACGGACCAAAAGATATTGCATTCCCACCACTGACCAGTGATAACCTAGTCATCGATATCGAAAGCAAAACGAACGAAACTATCCACCAAAAACCGGAACAAAGTGAGCATAAAGCACATCCGTTATCCCAACAGGAAGATCTGTCCACCATTATTACCGAACCAATGTTCTCCTTTTTTATCAAAAGGAGTCCTGACAGTGGACAATCCCACAATGTCAAACCATGCGGTCATGGTACGGTTGCTATATCTCCAAGGATACCACCACAAGCTATTGAAACACCACCAGATAGCCCGAAATTAGATATTCGTCGAAGAAAATCCAAGGGTTTACTAGAAGAATCCAACAGTGATTCTGCAAATGAAACAACAAATATCCCTCTCAAGAAAGTCCAATCAATTAAACCGGAAGATTTGAATAAACGAAAAAATGGCGATGTTTCACCTCAAGAACAATTCTTTGACGCCAACTTTGACGAAGACGATGTGTAGGTTTGAAAATTACTCAGTTTCCTGTTTGTTTCAATAACATTTTACATAGATTTATTTTGGTATTGCCACGCATTTATTTTAAGCTTGTAAACTTGATAACACTGAATCCTATGAACATGTCTGAAGTAATATAACATACTTTTTTAATAATCCAAGTGCATATTTCCGATCATGTTTTATTTCTAATATTTGTTAGAGAAATATGCCGATACAAAAATATCTCGCGCTATGCTTACTGCGTATAAATTTAAAATATTTGTTTTGCGTTGCCAAGTAGATTCAGAAACAGATATTTCGTTTCACAAATCTAAACGGAACTTAATAAAAAAATTATTAGGAAGTTACAACTAGGTAACTCTAAAAGTTAAACGGAAATTTCAACATTTTAAAAACTTCAATTAAACTTAACCAAAAATTTCATGTCATATTCCCATCAGTTTTTTAACACGTGCACCTGTATATTTCTAACTTTTACACTTGCAACATTTAATAAATAAATGGGGTCACAGGTATTTGCGACTAGAGAGCAATCCAGTAGCAATAAAATTCGACTAAATATTTACTAGTTTCTACACGAATATATTTACAAAATCTTCTTTGTACTAGATTTTATGTGTTTAAACAGAAAACTAATGCCTTTGATGTTGAATAGTGAATAATTAGTATTTGTAAGTATGACACTATTGGGGCAGATCAAGATAAAAAAGCATACGTTAACATAAGCTTTTGTTTCAAATTCAAAACTCCTACATATTGTTGCAGTTAATTAATTAAATATATTACGTCACGAATATACTTAAGCAGATTTATAAACTACTGCACTAATAATTGTTGAACCTTATTCTGATACATATTTCGCTTTATTAATAGAATAACCTGAAAATGATAGATGATGTTTAATATCAACCGCTTTTTTCTACCTTTTTTATTAATGTGTGGTGGGTGCTTAGTTGCAGCGACTCCGTAAGCTGTATTACTTGTCTGGCTATCAATGCAACTCTTGCGGTGTAGTTTGGTGTGTGTAAGTTGTGTTCAAATGGCTTTGTGACAGCATCATATCGCCTTTTATGATGCCGCGCTGTTAATCACTTTGCTCCCAACAGCGAATGGCAAGTCAATCCGGGATTAAACTCTCTGAAAAAATGTCACCGTCCCTCTAGAGAATTAAACCCCGGCACCTATCGTCCTCTCACAACGATAGTCAGCCGCCTAACCACTGCGGCCATCAACGCGTTACCTATGTACTAGATATTTAAGTCATACATATGTACTTTCATCTGACAAACATTTACCAGGCAATTCTGAACGCTCCTGGAACCTTTGAAGATATAAGTGATTTATTCAACTGAGTAGCATCACAATATCAATATAGTAAATAAAATAAATCAAAAATAAGCATAACAATCAACAAGACGAAAATAATTATATTTACTTCTGACGAAATGGTTTGGATTGAAAGCAGTCTACTGATACAGGGTTTTAATAAATAGTGGATTTTATTTGAACTCCCCGCCCTTATTAGTGGGAAATCAAGTAATGTTCCAACAACCATCAACATTTTTTTTCCCCAAAAAAGAGAGCAAAAGTTGCTCTTCCCGAGGATTTTATCTACCACCTATATATACAGTAAATGTCATTCAACAAACATGAAGGAAGTATACCACTCCTTTACATCGACAAACAAATTTCTAACAAAATGATTAGACAGAAGCTCGATACAATGAAATTGATTTTTTATTAACATTTCCTAAAGGAAACATGTCAACATTCATGACAAATCAATCACCAATATTTTATTGATGAAGGAATCAGTTAGGCGAACAATTTCCGTAACAAACAGTATAATGCCATTACAAATGACAGCTATCGCCTGAGATTGTTTGGAGGAGAATAACCTACCTAATACTAAATGTTACCTTCCTGCTTTGTAAAACCTGTTTAAAGCTCCAAATTTTGACATAGCATCAAATTATGACGCAAAATTTTTGAGTTAGTAGTAGTAATAGAAAATTCTAACACAGATATTAGTACCTATACAAAGTTTGTATAGCTTTTTCAGACCCACCGCATAGGTCTAGGGGAAGTTTAGAGAGTAAAACTAGTAGTAATAGTTGACAGACTAATTGTGTATGAATTTTATTGTGATAATTCGGTAGTTTAAAAAAGAACTGCACTAGTTAGGCTTTTTCATAGTAGTTATAATAAATTAATTTTCGTGTTTGACTTTCTAGAATTACAAAGTTTGAGAAAGTTATTAAGCATGAATTTTTTTTTCGGCCATGTGACCACAATTAACTTAAACTTAATGCTTTCTGACAGTTACTACAGTAATTATCTAGACATACTTTTTTAAAACCACCTCCTATTATAGATTGATTTCATAAAGGCAAAGTGGAGCAAGTGCTTCTTTGGAATAAGTCCACCAATTACTTTTTGATTAAGAAATATTTACATTTAAGTTGTTGCCGTATAGTACATATTTGTGAAAGTTGAACTTTTACTTAGGATAATTCTAACTCTTTTTTGATTGACATCGAATGCACAACAAATAAAACGATGGACCTTAGAAGAAACGAAATTACAACTCCAATTAAAGACAATAATAGAAGACGAAAACCATTATTCTTTTGAGGAATTTTTACTGAATTTGATACAACAAAATGAAAATAATCTACCTCAAAAATCCAGGAAGAAGGTATGTCTAGTGAAGAAGTGAAAGTATTACGCAAAACAGATTACTACCAAAAACAAGAAACCGAAGGGATTAGAAAGTAAGAAGAGGAACGAACAGTAAAATCCAGAAACATATACAGATAACAATTTGTATTTAAATGCCGAGCGATTTCAAAAGCATTACTGACATATGCAAAATAGGAAATTAGAGATGCAACTGACGAGAGAAGGTTAGATATGTTGGCAAAATTAAACTCGTAGAGAAATACTTCTCAATATCATGAAGGAAAAATTAAAAGCATAGACCTAGAGACTCAAAATCCAATTTCAAAATTCTTAAAAAAATAAAGTCAAAGGCAGTAGCTTCCAAATTAGCTTTCATATCTTATGTAGAGAGTATGTATATCAGCAGTGAGGACTAGATGTACTGTGTGTGTTTTATCTTCTCCTGCCATAGGCAGAAGATGTAAAGAATTTTGATGTCAGTTTTTCTTTATTTTGTTTTTAGTTCATTAAGAAGTGTTAAAGTTTATCGTTCCTTTGTGGACATGTTTTTTTTTACTTAACGTTTCCCATTGACATCCCTGGTAAAGATAGTTATTTACATAAGCTATTGATATACTTAAATGCAAACGCAAAAAATTATCTTACTTTTGTGAAGTGATATCTGAAAGAACCAAATAAAAACATCAGTTCGCGCTTCGATGGAAAATGCTATATACATAATTTGCACTTCAATGTTAAAAGGTGGTACTGCGTTATTGCTAAACTACTAAAACCAAATTAATCCAACAATAATAAATCTAAATACTGGAGAATAATGATATAGTTACCACAAAGTCTTCAAAGCCTTACACACGTTGGAAGACACCAAAGCATGTAATTGAATTGTATACAACATGATCCTGCATTATTACATAAAAAAATAACATGGTAAAAAATTGCGAAAAGGTTAGAACCGAAAGTTTTCTATTCTCATTTTGTATACTTGTGGGGTACTAGTTTTCTTTGCCCAGTAGTATAGTTAAATATGTATCAGTAGGTAATTTGAACTTGAATACACGTATTAAATTCAATAGAGACAATGTCACTTTCAATCAAGGGCTACTTAATAGAATTTATATTAGTACATCAGGATAAAACCGTCACTCAAAAAACAGTTTCGCGGCAATAATTATACTCGTATTCGCTAAATATTTACCTACATAAGCAGATAAAGTACTACCATATGGCTAATGCAAGATAATAGATATACCTGAACTACCAATATATTATTTCATTATATAAAATTTTATTGCTTACAATTTTCTTTCGTTATTTCAGGAAAAACCTGATAAATCAGGAAGCCAAATTCCAGAAGCAGTTGAATGAACTCAATCAACAGTTGGCACAGCGAGATGCAGACGCTGGTAAACTACGCTTTCAAATGGAAGAACTGCAGAGGGACGTATTCACCAAATCTGCCGGAATCGACAGTTAGTATTGTCATTTTCATGTTCAAGCACATAGCATATCCCTTAAACTATTAGCATCCTATATTACATACTATCGACTGATCATTGTTAACAATATAATCGACCATATTTGCATCACACTGAAGTAAACACCTGTTAAAGCTGACGTATATATTCGCGAACGACTCGTTTATCATTTGATCAATAAAACGGGGTCCCCCAATTGCTTTTAGTAAATTCGCTATTACTCCAACTGTGATAGCATACCATTAAAATTCATACAACTGTATCGTTATGGGTTGTGCTCTTGGTTATTTAGGACTACAAAGCGAACTACAAGCGGCGAATAAGGAATCGGAATTACTACGACAAAAGTTGAGATATTTTGAAGAAGAAATGTCACGTGTTCGAGATAGAAATTCGGAATTAGTTGATGAAATAAATTCCAAATCAGGTAAATTCAAACCGACAAATATATGTACATTTATAATTGCTTATGTCATATTGTGTTTGTATCTATAGAGAAATATTTATCATACGAGAATGAAACTAAAGCAAAAATTGAAGAATTAGATGTTATCATTAGAAATTTGAAACAAAAAATAGAACAATTGGAACAACAAATAGAAGAATTGCGAGCTGAGAAAGAAAAATTACAAAAGGAGCATGAAGGTCTTTTAAATGAAAAGGAAGAGCAAAAGAAGCTAATAGAAAAAGCTTTAGATGAAGCTTTGAAACAGAAAACAGATGTTGATAAAAAATGGGAGGAAGAGTTTGAAAAATTAAGAACTGTCAATATAGTAAAAGAACAGCAAACTCTAGATGATTTTGAATGGAAGCTACGAGAAGTAGAAAAGTCGTGTAAAAAGAGATTACAAGAAAAGGACAAGGATTTGGAGGAAAGACTACAGGAAGCATGTAAAGATGCGGAATTGAAATTGAAGTTAGCAGAGGAGATGATGGCAGAGGTTAGTATTTTTTAATAAGATAAATTTTTGTAGTTCTTTTTGAATCATGCTATATTATATTTTATTTAATGAAATAATGACATTTAATCTTTTATAATTAAGGACTGAACTAAACAAAGAATTTAAATTATCATTTAAATGTACAGTCTGATGTACACCCAACTTAACATTTACCATAAAACAGGGAACAATTACGTAATAAAACGTGAACTACTATATTAAATAAATATAAAACATTGAATTACATGCCAATAACACACTCAATAATTTTTTTGATACAGTGAAAGTATTATTAAGACTTAATTAAAATCGCTTAATTTAGTTTATTTTATCTATCAAAAGAGTTGGTGTCTTCTTTTTGCTGACCTAGTTTTACATACTGAAACACACATGGAAAACGATAATCGATTATCTAAACATCGCTTTCTCTGAATTGTATACGTATATCCCAGAAAAGACCTGCAAACGTTTATCCTGACAAACTCTTCCTAACGGAAATTCTATCACACGTAAATTATGTCACGTGTTTACTACTTTTAAAAATAGAACATATCTTTGAAAAGCGAACATTTTGAAATTACATACGTATGTAAGTCGACTCCACATGTTAAGGTTAAGTAGGAAGCCCTCGTTTACTTTCCAATTTACTATCGAACGCAAATAAATTATAACGAGATCATAAGTGCTGTTTGTTTCCACGTGTACAGCTGGTACCGCTACTGTATGAAACGAATTATTACCGACGAATAGCATTGAACAGCTGTGCCAGCTCAGTTATTCTAAGCGAAAATGTATTCGCCATGAAATCGTTTACCTGAAATTATTTCAGGAATGTTACTTATTTAGCTGCCCCTACAGTCATCCTGTTAATAGTGTTGTCTACCTCTGCTGTTCAACACTTTTGGTAAATTTTTGCAAAAATTACATTGCATGGCATGAAATTTTCTGTTACTACTGAAATGTGATATATTACTATTTATGTTGTGTCAAAATTAATGTTACAAATACTCTGTAAAAATAAACAAAGTAAATTATTTTAAGAAATTGCCAACAAATATCATGTTACACATTTTCTAGTATGTCTTCCACTTTTAGGAACAGTCCCAATCCTTCAATATATTGAATTCACCAAGCTGATAAACCACCTATCGATTTCAGTTCTAGGTCTAGGACAAAACAAAACAATAATGTTATGGTCATGCAATCATTTCATGAAACTTCTGACCGTATGATTGGATTTCGTTCGATCTACCATTCGCTTTTGGGAGCAAAATTATTAATAGCACGGCGATATAGTGCTGTCACAAATCCATTTGAACATAAATTATATACACACGAACTACACAACATGAGTTGCAGTAGTACAAATGATACAGCTTAAGAAGTCATCGCAACTAACACCCACCACACATAAAAAAAGTATGATAGTGTACTGAAGATGCTGAGGACCAATTTTAAACTAATTTCATATAGTTAACAACAATTTGGTTTGTACCATTTTTTTGCAAATATATCGCATTGATATTACTTTGACAGTCACTCAATACTGTGAGCATAGAATTCCACACTCACAGAGTACTCCATAGTCCACGATACTGATCCCATCCCGCCAAATAATCTTGCCACATTATTTTTCGTTCGCCCTCCACGAAGTAAAGCCTAATTTATGAGGCTGTGACTCTGTTTTCGTTGAGTTATGATATTTTTCTCCAAGTTGTTTCTTGGAGTCTATTTTCATACAAATTTATTCTAATCATTAGGTCTACTAATTAAATGCCAGATGATTGTACAATCTCTTACTGATCTTTAGCGATTCTTCAAAGAAAAGCAACATGATCTGCGCACTACTTCAGCTTCTTTGCTATCTCTTAGTAAATATATCCTTCTTCGCAAAAACTAATTCCTTTAGCTCTCTTTCCTTCTCTTTTGGCTCCTTGGCATATTAACTAGCATCGTGGCTTGTTAATATGTCTTGGCTTGTTTGAAACTGTATTTATCAAGACTTTTATGTCTACTTATATATTCATGTCTTAGTTAGTTATCTTAGTCAATAAATATGTATAATGATCTACAAGAAATATGTAGATGTGTATTCAATGCTACTAGAATTTTTTTTCCATTCTAATTTCCTTTTTATTGTCGATGCATTATTACTATATTCCAGACTAGTTCTTTTCTTTCACCTGATTATGGTCTACAAAGTAAAATCGTCCAGCATGTTTTTCCAAATAAAAAATGAAGTCAGGCGGAGCTCCATTCGCGTGAGTGATCACTTTCAAGAGTTACAATCGCAGAGAAGTGGTTGAATTTTCGTTGTCTTATGAACTAAAGCATTACCATGAAAACAAAAGACTTCTTCTTTTTGTATTCTTATACAAGTTAGCATCACGATTGCTACGTCCAAACGTCGTGAACTTGTTGTATGTACACAACTGTTTAACACAAATATTGATTACTCGATATAAGAACGATATAAATCCTTATTAAGTTCTATTAGCATAGCTTTTAAAGGAACAGTTTTTAAAATCTTCATAGAAACCAAATTTTATTTATGTTAAAAATTTGATAGTAATCAATTAATTTCTGATTGAAATTCGCAAATTAATTAGACTTATTTTATCAAACAGGTAAAACATTTAAAATCATATGAATCTGAAGTAGAAGAACTACGAGATTTAACCCAAGAACAACAAAATTCAATAAAACACATGACTGAACAACAAGCGCAGATGATGTTAGCCGAACATGGCCTTAAAGATGAAGCAACAAGACTGAGGAAACTAGTGGAAACCGAAAAAGAGAACCTGCAACATATACAGAGGCTTCATCATCAAGAAATTATTAATAAGGAAAGAGCTTTACACAATCAATTGGAGGAGAAAAAGACTGAAATAGCTGTATACTGGGAAGAAAGACTCTTACACGAATGCGGCAGATTAAAGTCTGAACTGGAGCAATTACACAATGAAGAAAAACAGTATGCAATGGAAATTGTCAGGAGACAAAAAGATGACGAATTTAGCGAGCATAAGAAAAAATGGGAAGAAAAACTACAAGAGTCCTTAAAAGAGGTAAAATATCTTCTTGTCTGTCCAACATGTAGATATCCGTAAATATGACACCTAAACTTTCAAAATTAATTTTCGTTTCAGATATCGAAACTTAAGCAGACACTACGAGACAAAGATGAAGAACATCATGCCGAGATTGTAACTCAGCAAGGTAAAACTGATGGAGATATCATGGAGTTAAGAAGACTGATGGACAAAATCGATATGACACATCACGATAATTTCGAAAAATTAGTGACGAGCCATGAAGAGGAAATAGGTACTTTTGATTAAAGAAATCTTGACAGGTTACTTCATAAAATTTAATACATATTTCAGATAGAATCAACGACGAACACGAGAAAAAAATTAAAGAAGTCGAAAATGCTTGTCAAAATCAAGTTTCTTCTTTGAGAACGACCTTGGAACTTGTTAAAGAACAGATGGCTAGGGATTCACAACAAAAGCTCCAAAATTTAATAGACCAACATAGAGCAGAATTAGGTAATAGCGTACTTCATGAGCTATTAAATCTATAACTTTGTAATATTTGCCATAATTTTAGATACGCAATGGGCGAATTTAATCCATCAAAAAAGTGAAGCAGTTCAATTAGTCGAAGATGAATATGTATCGAAATACAAAACGTTAGAAGAGCAATTTTATACACAACAAAAATCACATGAGGCCAGAGAAATTGAATTGCTCAAATCAATAGATAGTTTAAAAAACGAGATTACTAGCAAAAACTCGGCAGTGGACGATTTACAAAACAACGTGGACACTTTAGAAGGAGGAATTCAAGTTCTTAATTGTACGATAAGGTAATTTTCTCTCTCATTTAGATTCTCTTTTTGCTACGTTTAATGCGAAAATAAAAATAGATAAATGTCCTTCGATGTATTCGTTGACGTAACTCAGCATATACTTCTTGCCAAGATTATCATCCGGTTTCAATAAGCATTTCGTATTAACGGCATGAAATTACAAATGAGTAAATTACTAAATATTAGTTTTCCGTCACTGGAAACTTATTTTCAAAATGTGTTGCGAAGAACTGGGATTAAAAATAAGTAACTACATGTATAAATATCTGTAATATAAATATCGAAAATGTGTCTCATGTTACATTAAAGTAGAATCTATCTTTAAAAATTACATGTTTTACTCTAGATACTTGATCATATCATTGGTTCTTTTAACTGAAGCTCATCGCAACATGTTCATTGACTTTATTTTTGCTTCATTAGATTATACATGAAATTGTCAGTATTTTAATAACTAATTATACTAATATCTATCGAATACTAATATTTTTTTTTATTTTTCACCATCCACTGTAGACAATCCAAGGAATTCTCAAAGGGCTTAGCCTTAACGGTGTTCGTATTCGCGCTCTTGGCCTGGATGCTCACACATTCCAGATTCCTCATCTACATTATATTGTGGATATACTTCTTCCAGCATTTCTCCTTCCATAAAGAGAAGGAGTTATAGCATCACCTTAACCAAAAAAGCTATAACGATTGTTATAGCGCAGTTTCACAAAAATGTGTGGCATTTACTATTACATTATGCATTTGATTTTACTACTTATTTTTTATATTTATATTCTTTCTTCACCATCACATAATTACGATAGTGTGCTGTTTTGTTTTGCTATTTTGCATTTGCATTAATCCAATAACCTTCTAACAAAACATAACTTAACGAAAACGAATTCGAATGATCTCTAAGTAAAAAAAAATGATCTTGTATTGAAGAGGTCTCCAAGAAGATATGGTAAATATGCAGGCTCGTCACGAAAAAGAACGTAATCATTACGAAACACAACTACATCAAATCCAAAAACAATCCCAAACCACTATAGACCATCTACAGAGAAAATGCCAATGCCTAACGAAATTGTAAGCTGTATTTAACATTAATTTTAGGTCACCATCTACATTACATTACAATTTTAGATTTGAAGAAGTTAGGGCACGATATGAACGAAGAGAATCCAGACAAGAAGATCTAAATGTGATATCCGATTTAAGGCAAGTAATCGCTGAACAAGAAAAGGATCTAGCTTGTATAAACGAGGAAAAACGTTATTATCAAATGAAATTGATGAGCCTGCAAAGAAGTGTGGAAGAGGAAGAGGATGACTATGTAGATACCGAAGATTTCGAGATGATCGAACACGATAAACGAAGAGATGGTTCCTCATCAAATAATGTTCCTAATGGTTGTTCGCCACAACAGAGTCTAGCACAGACCCAACTCAGTTCGTTATCGATACCCCCAACAATACCTGAATGTGACGATTGTGATGATTGATTTCTTTTTTATTTTTTTTTGTTGTATTTACCTTTCGTTTCGTTTTATCGTGTTATTATATCTACAATACGTTAATATTGCTCTCCTTTTTTATTATCACGTAATTTGTATATTATATTGGTTATATAAAAATATCTGTAAATAACAAAAATTTTAATTAAAATCGTTTATATTTAACAGTGTATTAATATTTAATCTTCAATGCAAGTGTATACATATAGACAATAAAACTGTTTCTGATGAGGTTATAGAAATATTCCATAAAGAAGGAGATGGAAGTAAATCTTTTAGAATGTCAAAATAATGAATTGTTTCACTAGACAAAAAATCAACAGTGTCTAAAGCTGTATTATTACACTTTAGTCCTATAAAAAAAAACCAAACTACTTCAAAAATTAACCTAAAAAAATTGAAAAACATTAGTATTAAATGAAACAAATAATCAAGGAACTCAAAATAATTTCTATACAACTTTTTAAGTTTCTCTACTAAATCGCTATTTAATAATGTAGGTTTTTCAATTCTTTTTCTGTTGTTATTTACTACTTTGCATAATTTACCTAGTGTAGCCTCTTGACATGCTCAAGTTATTCTTTCAGGAAGTTCTTTTTGTAGCTTGATTTTATACATTTTAGCTTTAATTGTTCCTCGTAAATGAAAATCTCGAGGCGTTAAGTAGTTTCGATTTAGCCGTTGCCTGACTATGACCGTATTATGAATTGTTTCTCTGTCCGGCTGAAAATATATGTATATCCTGTTGCACTGGAATTCGAAGTTCATGTAATGCATCCCAATATGTGTTAAAAAGTGTAAAAGTCGATCACCATTCAAATTATAATTGAAAGAGAAGGGTCCGATTATTTTATCGACTAATATTCCACACTAGACGGAAATTTTCTAAGAAGATTGACCAGTATAGTGTGGAAGCGGTATGGATTTTCTACATGCTAGAGGTAGAATTTCTGTGGTGACACTATAAGGTTGTAAAGGTAGACTCGTCTGTATACAAAATATTCTTAAAGCAATTCTTGTCATTTTAATCATTTTTTTAGCATCCACAAGCAGTATTCCAACCTTATATTACTACATATCTTGCTGTAAACCTCAGCTTAAATAGAATTTAAATATTATCATAATACTTGCTTTAAGAGTTTCCTGTATAAAATTCAAAATAACGAGATGAGGTATGAATATACTAATTGTAGTAATCTTCTGAAAATAAAATTAAAATTAGACTTCAAACACTTTGTGGGGTGTATTTTTCTTGGTTTCAATTAAACTTAGGATTTAGAAGTTTGAGATGATACCAAACATCTTTTTCGGAAAAAAATGCCTTTTTAACTTTTTGCATTACTTTGTCATTATAGTAGATTAGTTTTTTGCTAAGACTAAATAAAATATAGTTCATCCACTGAATACAGCTTCAAAAGCTTCTTCTACAGGAAAAAGCTTTTTAAAATTCACCGAAACAAACTGAGTTGTTACCATTTGAAGTAAAACACATTGTACGTATGTACAGGATGGGCCAGTAAGAGAGGTAAGCAGCTCTATCTCGGAAATTATTTATCCTAGGTTTTGCGGGAAAAAATATTGATAATAAGAGTGGACAAGAGAAACTGATAGAAATTATTTCCAAGTTTCAGATTTCACTGCTAAGGACTGTAACTGCTATGCAAATCTAAAATATCTATTATCTCAGGAAATCGTAGAATAAGCTATAACTTTGATATCATCAGTTGAAGGCCCGTTTAATACCAAATAATTCTCTTTAGTGACATTTTTTCGTATCTGTCATAATAAGAGAGAAGGAGAACCATCTATTTGTCAATGTTTAAACTTTAATATTTCCGTTACTATTCAACCTATCCAATTAATCCTGGACTCGTTTGAAAGGGAATTGTGTGAACTTTAAACAGCGTTTAATGGTTTTTCTACTCCCATACTTTAATTGTATTATTAGATATGCTAAACCTGTACTTTAATGATGTCCATTACGATACAGATTTTCATTATGATACAAGTTTAATCCAATAAATTATAATTAGAATACAAGTTTATATCCAATAGGAATGCGACATTTCAATATTTAATATGGCCGTGACTACATATCTAACAGATATAAAAATTAATCAAACTTGACAGGTCTCTGTATCTACTTAAATATAGTAAAAATTAAAGAAATACGTATGATATAATGGGGTCGTAAAAAAACAGTGTATGCAACTCGCATTTAATGGCTATTAAGACACTCGTATTCATTACAATACTCGGCTGCGCCTCGTATTGTAATTTTCATACTCGTATCTTAATAGCTTTACGTCAAAATTGCGTGCTCAAGCATCGACGCAACCTCAAGCACCTACAGACTATAAATATGACCCCAAATGCTCGTTGCATAATATACTAATTATATGCTCTATCTATTAGTTTCAAATTGATAAACTAGATGTCGTTTTCTGCAGCGATAAGTTATTTTTACGATTTCCTTCAAAAAATTAAATGCAAGGTTGTTGCATTAATTCTTAAGTAGCTTTTCGGGCTATATTTGACAGAAAACCGTATCTCGCTGTTTAAAGTCCACAGAATTTCCTTTTAAACAAGTCCAGGATTATTCGGCTAAGTTGAATAGTAACGAAAATATTAAAGTTTAAACATTGAGAAATAGGTGGTCCTCCGTCTCTCTTACTATGATAGATACGAATAAACGACACCAAAGGGAATTATTTGGTATTGAACGGGCTTTCAACTGATGATATCGGAATTATTGCTTATTCTGCGATTTTTTTTATGTGTGGTGGGTACTTAGTTGCAGTGACTCCGTAAGCTGTATTACTTGTCTGGCTATTACTGCAACTCTTGCGGTGTAGTTTGGTGTGTGTAAGTTGTGTTCAAATGGCTTTGTGACAGCATCTTATCGCCTTTTATGATGCCGCGCTGTTAATCACTTTGCTCCCAACAGCGAATGGCAAGTCGAAATAATAGAAATTTTGGATTTAAACGTAGCAGTTACACCCCCTAGTTGTAAAATCTGGAACTAATACATATATGTATACATAAATTCGAAATTTACATTTATATAGCTAGTGGTTCTATTAAACTAATAATTTGAAGCTTGCGAAAAATTAATTATAATATTCGAAATAAAACCCAAACTTTTTCGCAAAATTATGTACCTATACATGCATTTTTTTTATGCTCATTTCATGCGGTCACACCGCACATCATCAATGCACTGATACGTCTATATTATGTGTACAAATTAAAAAAATTTTAAAAACTTCAAAAAATTGCAGTACATGACAAAAAAATGACTAACATATGTGCAATAAACAAGAATTTATAAATAAGATACAAACGATTATACAAGTTTTGTGTATGTATAATTTTTTTTTAAGTGAGGAAAAATGCCTAAACGCACCATCAGGGACGAGACCCGTCTCCGGTGTGTGGGGCTCGCACCCACTAAAAAGCCTCACTTTGTCAGGTGTAGAATCCATCCCGGAACCGTTGGTCGCATTACTTCAGGATGGCACCTCGTAGTTAGCCTCGGTCGGCTGCCTCCATTGCTTGGGTCTCTCTCTTCTTCTACTTCAGCACCTTCTCGACGAACGTGGCGATCTTCTGCCAGCGGTCGTGTCCGGACAGCATCGTTTGCACAACGTTATCCGGCGCTACTTCGTCTTGTAGAGCGTCTTTGTAGTCACTCCACCTCTCGCATTCGAAGAAGGTGTGGTGAGCATCATCTTTCGCAGAGTCGTGATACTGGCATGCCGCGTTCTCTGCTTTACCCATTCGAGCCAGGTATGCTTTGAAATACCCGTGTCCGCTAAAAAACTGGGTGAGGTAGTAGTTTATCTCGCCGTGGTCTCGGTCCATCCACTCCGTGATGTTGCGGATGAGTCTGGCCGTCCACCGCCCTCTCGTGTCGTTCTGCCAGCGCTCTTGCCAACATTGTCGTGTGAGCGCTTTAGCGTCCGCTCTTGCTTGTCGTGAGCCGACGTCTTGTCGTGTCTCGTAGACTCTCTTCTTTTCTTGAGCCAGTAGGTCTATCGGGGTTACTCCTGCGATCACGAGCACTGCCGGTTCGGAAACCGTACGGTATGCGCTGGCGATCCTGAGTGCTCCCCGTCGCTGTACTGAAGCCATCCGCTTTCTGTACTTGTCCTGCTGCAAGGCGTCAGCCCAGATCTCGCTTCCATACAACAGTATGGAATGGGTGACGGTCATTAGCAGCCGGCGTTTACTCGCCGTCGGTTCTCCTACGTTGGCCATTAGTCGGCTCAACATCGTCGTTACCTTAGCGGCCTTATCGCTCGACAACTGAATCTGTTGCCAGAAGGTCATCCTGCTGTCGAGCCGCAGTCCGAGGTACTTCACGGAAGTTGTAGTGGTTATGACTTCCGTATCCACCGTCATCTCGATCTCCCTAGGGATTCTTCTCCTGGTCAGTAGAACCACCTCGGTCTTCTCCGTTGCCAGGGTCAGGCCGTGTTCGTGCATCCATGTGGTGGCTCTTCTCATGACCTGGTTGAGCCTTCTCTGGGCAACCGCCTCGTCACGCGCTAGGATGACTGCCGCTACGTCGTCTGCGTGTCCTGTCAGATACGCATCTTGCGGCAGCTCCATTCAGAGGATCCCGTCGTAGGACACATTCCTGGGTATGTATAATAATATGTGTATGTATAATAATACATAATTTTGCGAAAAAGTTTAGGTTTTATTTCGAATATTATAGTGGTTCTATTGTTTTAAAATATTTTCAACCAAATCTGATTGCAACTTTGTTATTTTAAACGAAATAATATATTTTGCAAATATTTTGTACTAGGGCGCCCTATCCTAAGTTATTTACAATTTTCCTTAATATTTAGTTAATGCTATTATTTATTATAGCATCTTACGGAAAAAATTAATATTGTGAGGTGCTTTGAACCGTAAAGTTCCAAACTTCATCAAAAGAAAATGAAGGATCATATATACTGAGAACTCTCACAACTTTTAACAAAATTTATACAGGATGTGCAGAAATTAGCAACCAATTCAGATATCTTCAAACATTGAAAATCCAGTTTTTTCAAATGGCACATAGTAATTTTTATTATGTTACTTAATTAATCAAGAAATTCTACATCGATCGGTATTAAGGTGTGACATACCTATCTTTGTTAGTTATTGAGTTATTAGAGATTATTGATTCCAGCAATGGAAATTATGCTAATATCTGTTATTTTTTATCGTAGCGTAGTGCTATGAAAAGTATTTCGATAAAAGTTGTCACATGGGTGACATTTTTGTTGTTTTACATTTTCACCAAATCTCACTTACTTGTTAGTGAGCACTAAGTTCAGTAACTGTAGCGTCAGTTAATTCGAAAAATGGTCTGAAGTTTCTGATAGTCCGCAGAAACACCCGGGGAAAATTTAGGCAACAGACAAACCAGTGTAACCAGATACCACTATTTTCATGTTCTTAATAATAAATTTATTAGCGTGTACTTTTGCTAAGTTAGCAGACTTTATTTCAAACAAAATACAACTTATTACAAACGTCTTTAAAAATAGTACATTCATGAAACACAAAAGTTAGCAATGCATAAATATATTAGTACGAGCTTTACTGACGTGCATCTTACAATTCGAACAGCTCAAAACATCAATATTCCGCATGGAACGGATAGTATGTGTGTTCTTTGGTTCTAAAAGAGAAAATAACATTATATTGAAATTACAGTAATTTACGCATAAAAACTTACTCTTCAAACGGACACGTTCTCAAATTTTTATCCAAGTTATTTAAAAAGTTCATCTCTTCGGCAGAAAATTCAAAATCAAAAATATTAATATTCTCAGCAATTCTCGATTTAGTAACAGATTTTGGTATACAGATACAACCGTTCTGTATCGGATACTTGATCAAAAGTTGCGCTGTTGTTTTGTTATGCTTTGCAGCGATCTCTTTTAATTTAGGATCATTTAGAAGTTTTGGTTCACCAGAACCTAACGGGCTATAAGCCGTAATTGTGATATTCTTAGACTTGCAAAATTCCGCCAACTTCTTTTGATTGAGGAAAGGCGACAGTTCAATCTGAAATATACTTTTAAGAAACACTGCTTGGTTTAATTTAATACAAACGAGGAAATACCTGATTTGTTACTGGTACTACTTCTGTATTCTGTAACAACCTTTCAATTTGTTCTTTGTTGAAATTCGAGATACCAATGGATTTGACTAATCCTTTTTTGTAAACCGCTTCCATCGCTTTCCAAGTTTCAATATAATCAATATCAGAGAATAGTATTTTACCCTCAGGACCAGTTGGGAAAACATCATCGCCTTCCTGAAAAGTGGAGAAGGAAAGTGATTAAACAATTAAATATGACGATCTTCCAGCTTACTCAATATATGATTTACAATTTACTCGATTTCGCTTTTATATAATTAAGGTTTTTTTAATGCAAAATTTTAAAATAAAAGTGTTTACTGCATATATGTATATCTTTACAAAAGAGAGTTTACTTATCGTTGTAGTCGAAAAAATGGATAAGCTATTAATGATATAAAATTCTGAATCGAATTCCACTTGATACCATTAGTGTTATTACGTGGTCATTACCAATCGAAATGTTGAAAATTTATGAAAAATTTCTATCTACTTACTGAGCTTCACTCACAAAACATCTAATAGTTATAAAGCAGCAAAAGATTGTGGAACAACAAACAAAATAATGAAACATATCAAAATCACCACGCATAGTTACGAGAATAAATATTAACAGCTTTTCCATTTTTTGGATGAGAAACAAGAAGGCATCAGAAGCAGATGTTGCAGGTATTTTTTAAAAGTGGAAATTGTCTAAAGTAGTGTAACTAGATGCAGTGAGCCATTTCCAAGATTCAAAATATGAAAATGTGAAAGTTATATTTGTACCAAAGAAAATAACTTCAGACAGATTACTATTAGGAAATGTCTACGGAAAAATTGGGGGTAACTTATCATTCTCTAAGGCGCCCTTATCTTCAGACTCTTAATACGTAGAAATTAAACAATTCCTCCTGAAAAAAGGTATACCCAGTAGTAGCTAAGGGTGAGGTCACACCCTTGAATTATGTCCCTAGAATATTACCAGATAGTTGAACTACATTAGGCAATGGACGAAGAAAGTTCCAGCGATTAAACCAATGCAGATATTACAGCAGATGATAAATTAAATCAAAATTGTTCAGCCAAGATGGTTAATAAAACAATTATAAAATTGATTCTGATGAAAACGAGTATTCATAGCAAAAAATAAAAATGAAATTGAGAAATTATTTTACGTGGAAATAATTTGAATTGAATTAACTATCTGCCTAAATTATACACACATTTGTCTTGTTGGATTAACATGGTGTTCTTTATGCTAGCAGTAGAAATATAACTCAGTCGTTGTTGTAAAAATAATAGCAATCGAACACTACAAAAGCAAATATTTTAACAATGAGATGAATAATTATTTACATTGTAGTGCGATAAAGTACAATAAAGAGAATTTTAATATTATACATAATATACAATACTACAAATTGGTAATTTTATAAATTATTATTTTATATCACTCACAATTTATTATAAGTGATAAAATAATCCAGAACTCGTTGCATACATTCTTTCCGTACTTTTAGACATGTGTTCTTAGTTTGCAATTAGATAATTATTAAAATAAGAATTTTTATCGACAATTATACACATTTTTAACATTATCAGGAGACATATCAAAGTATTACTTTAGTACTCTTGAGTATGTTTAAAATCAGGCGATTAAAAAATATCAAAAACAGTGTGATTACTTGTAAAATTATCTTCTGCTACACCATACATAAGTATATTAAAACCTCTTTATTTTGCGCGTTACGTAAAAGATAAAATTACCAACTTTAGATTCACAGATTACCTACTACATTATCAGATCATTGTCAATAAAACTTTTTTAATTGCTAAATATTGCTTAATAAAAAAGATTATTTTGTTTTTAATAATTATACCTTAAATCCAAACGGCCAGTGAACTAAATATAAGTCTAAATAATCCAAACCCAAGTTTTTCAACGTTACTTTCAGAGCACTTTCTACAGCTTCTGCTCGATGGTATGTGTTCCATAGTTTGCTTGTGATGTAGAGATCTTCACGCTTAACTACACCTTCCTTTATCTTAGCCGCTATACCAGCACCAACTTCTGGTTCATTCCCATATACATGAGCGCAATCGATATGGCGATATCCAATATCTATAGCATCTTTCACCGCTTGAGTGACTTTACCTGGTTCTGACTATAAAACAAAACAGTTGTTATATATAATATAAAAGAAATTGCAAATACGACGTTAATTAAATACTTGACATTATTATAATCACACTTATTACACTAATAATGCATTTTTAACTTTATTATTCTAGTCTGTAAACATATGTACTTCGTTCATTAATCGGCGATGTTCATTATGTGTCGAACCATTAGTGTATGTTATTTTGAAGTTGTTATTTAGTTAACTAAAAACAGAAATAGGACTCAGACAAGGAGGAGGATTAAGCCCAACACTATTTAATATATTTATGGATGACATAATCAAAGAATGCAACGAGAAGACCAAGAAAATGCAAATAGGATATAGATGTTTGAAGCCAGTCGAAATAGCAGAAGGGGTGTTTGCGGATGATGTAGTTCTGATTGCCGAAAACGAAGAACAATTACAACATAATGTACAAGTTTGGAATGACATACTACAACGAAAACGTATGAAAATAAATATTGAAAAGACCAAAGTAATGACTATAGGAGGGCATCGAGCAAATATTAAGATCGGAAACACAAAAATACAGCAAGTTGGAACATATAAATATTTGGGAATTTTAATAGATGAGACAGGAAAACAAGAAGCAGAAATTAGTAATAGAATAGAGAAGACTATTAAGCTATACTATACAATGAACAAGAGATTTATTAGTAGGAGGGAAATTTCAAATAAAACAAAAATGCAAGTATATAAGACCATCTACAGACCAACACTAACATACGGATGCGAATCGTGGGTACTTACTGACAGTCAGAAGAGTAGGATACAAGCGACTGAAATGAAATATTTAAGAAGAGTGAAAGGAATAACGAGAAAAGATAGAATAAGGAACACACAGATTAGAGAAGAAATGAACATACAACACATTAATGAATACATACAAACAAGACAAATGAGTTGGTGGGGACATATACAAAGAATGCCAGACAACAGACCGGTAAGACAAATATATGAGGCAAGAATACAGACGAGAAGGAAAAGAGGAAGACCGAAGAAAACCTGGAATGATGTAATAACGAATATAATACAATCTAAAAACGAAACATACAGTGGAGCAAGAATACTAGCTAAGGATAGAACTAGATGGAAGAAATTTATATACGCAGAGTGAGAAACTACCAGATAACCCGACACCCAATGGTAGAAGGGTTCACGATTATATATATATATATTTAGTTAACTAAATATACCATGTGTTCCAACTTCACTGTTGCGCTCTTATACAAGAGAGTTTCAATACTTACTGGCCCTAACATAATTGTCGCTGACACAAAAAACCCATTGTCGTTCAAAATGTCATTTATTAAAATGAATCTAAAATACTGTTTCTGATTTCTCTGTCTATTCGCACATACTAAATATCAATTTATGCATGACTGAGGTGTTAAGTGAGTCTCAATCTTCATATCAAGTAATTAAAAACTGCTCACGTGTTTTTAAACTGAAAAAACGGCGGCGACGTGTAATCATGTATCAAGTACTGATACCCCCCTATTGATTTAGTTCATAATCTGGTATCAAATACTAGAAGAATTACTGCAAAATTTATAGCAGAGAGATGTGGATTTTGAGTTGGAAGTGTTAAAAAATGTTGCACGATGAATTGGGTTTCAAAACAGGTTCCACATGGTGAGTACCAAAAATACTAGAGGCAAATCAAAAGCAAACTTAATGTCAAAAGCTCTAGAAACCATCAAATAAAAACGAAGAGGAAAATTGAGACGAGCTGTGCAGTTCCACCGACACAACGCTCGGCCCACAAAAAGTAGATTGCAATGCTGGGTTAAAAATGTTTGAACAACGACCTTATTTTCGCAACTTGACTCCTTGGGTGATATTTTTAGTTCGTACTTGAGGTCGTGTCGATCGCGAGCACGCGATTTTGACATATTTGTAATGTCATTTACGTCAAAATCGCATATAAATAAGTTGCTTTCGTTCGTGGATAGGATTCGTGAACATCGTGAACATGAACATAATCTTTGTAAACGTAACCCTTCGTTCGCTTTGATTAGTTTTCCCCCACCACAAACAAAACGAACCGCGCCACTAAACCAAATGAACATACTTTGGGTGTGTTTATTTGGATTAGTGTGTTAGGTATACATTCCCATAACCTAACTTTTTTAAAATATATCCAAGTGAAAATGGAAGAACAATTATACAAAGTTGAATTGGTATCACCAGAGGGGTACAAATTTATTGTAAATTTAAGTACATACGAAATAGAGAGAGCACAGCAAGGTATAATACATTCTTACATTTAATCACTTTAATTTATTTGACCTTTTTAGAACCAGAGTTTCTAAATGAATTGATTCAAAAATATGATATGTTTCGAAAAAGAGACATAATTTACAGTATAAAGGATACTGAAGCCAATACCAACAAATCAATTAGTGAGGAAATAGAAAATAAGAGTGATTTTTGGAGTGAAAACGAAACAAAATTATTAATTAATACATACGCTGAGCATATAGAAGATATGCAACATGCCCAAAGAAAAAACATGTGTGGTCTATTATTGCTGAACAGCTAGCTTCATTAGGTGTGAATAGGTCTGTAGAAAAATGCCAACGAAAATGGATCAATTTAACCAGAGTATATAGATCCATAAAAGACAGCTCTAAGAAAACAGGTCGTGGTCGCACCTCTTATAAATATTTTGATCTGCTAGATGAAATTTTGGGTAATAAGCCATCCAATTCTAAAGATACATATGTACTTGATTTCGGTGCATCATCATCTACAACAACTGGTGATGTAATTAAAGATCCAATAGAACTTGACAGTAATGAAAATATAAATACTTCTGAAGGTATAAGTGTTGAAGACGGACCTCCGAGAAAGAAAAGAAACAAAAATTACACCCAAGAATACTTCAAAGAAAAAGTTAAATATCTTAGAAATAAAGAAAATGAACATGAATTAAAAGAAAAAAGATATCAAGACAGAGTAGCAATCGAAAAAAGACGAAACGATATAGAGGCTGAGAAAGTGCAATTATTAAAAGAAATTTTATCAAAACTAAAAGACTAGTTGTGATATTAAATTATATATTAGAATATTTATTTTATTTGTATTAAAGTAAGAAATATTATTTATTTTTGATTTTTATGTTTCAAAATGTTTTTTTTTATTTATTAACACCTGAAGAAAGTCTTTGGTAAATGTTATGTTATATATTAATAAAATGAAATGATAGATATGTATTTTTAGATTTTTATTTAATAAAATATTTACAATGTTAGTAGAATTTCTTGCCTGCGGTCCACTGCTGCAACATCTGGAATATCCTCAGGATCAATATGTACATGGAAGTTTTCCAAATTTTCGATAAAATTTTCTCCATCATCATCATCCTGTATAATACATAAATTATGTAAAGTACAAGCTGTCGCAATCAAGTTTGTGATTGCGACAAGGGAAAGATTTTCAAAATGAAATAGTCTTCTGAAACGACCTTTCAATAGTCCAAAGGCATGCTCTACAACTACCCGAGCCTTTGAATGTTTAGTATTAAATAATAGTTCTTCGTTCGTTAACAAGCCAGTATCACGGAATGGAGGTACTAACCACTGCAGAGATGGATAGGCGGAGTCACCAAGTAAAAATAATTACTGTAGCAAATATCGTGCTCTTCTATAGTTAAAAATAATTTTGATTTGCGTAGCACTCTGGCATCATGGAGAGACCCAGGGTGTCCAACAGATATATCAATAAATCTCTTTTGGTGATCGACAACTCCTTGTAAAATGATACTGGCATAACCCTTCCGGTTAATGTAATCGTTCCCATCGCTAATAGGTTTTCGAACACGAATGTGACAACCATCAATGGCACCGATTACATTGCCAAAGCCTCCCTTTTGAGCAAATCCATTGGAAATATGGTAAGCCTCTAATCTTGTTGGCCACTTAATGTATTCATTGTGGAGGCTGGCCACACTTTTAGCAAACTTGTGTATCTCCTTATGTGCAGTGCTTATTGCCACATTAAACCTATCCGCAATTTCTCTAAAAGTCTCTGTGTTGGCCAAGTACCACAGGGACATAAGCACAGTTTTCTCTCCACTTACTTCTGGCCATCCTCCAACATATATTTTCTCTCTAATGGTATTGTATTTCCCTAAAGCAAGGAAGAAAGTGAAATGTTACAAATACATTTATTTGTAAGAATACCTATTAAAATTTCTGTGGTACCTCGACTTAATCGAAAATGATGTCGAAATTCAGATAAACTGTATTTTGGTACTATTTCTTCAACATATTTAACAATTTTAATCCTCATTTCCCTTTCTTTCTCCAGATATTCGTCGGCACTATCTTCGGAACTGCTATCACTTTCAGTGGATGACATGGCACAGGTTTTGCTTGCCGCTACTTCCTAAAGAAACAAATTTATTGTTGAAACTACTACTACTACAATGCTCGATACACTTATATATGTATATCTACTTACCAAAGCTGCAGACAGCACAAGTATATTACAATTCATATTTATAAAATATTGAAATTATTGAACAAAGCGTAAGGGGTACAAAATAATATCCAAACATTCAGAAGTTAATCGAATGATGTGAATCTAACCTATACAATTTTGACAGTCCGGGATACGTTCGACAGCGTTCGTTTGATTTGATTTTATATAAACGTGATTACTTAACATATGTTTATGTTCACTATGTTTGTGATTGTGTGATTAAAACGAACGAATGCAGCTATAGTATAAATATGATCCCTAGTGACTACCATCTATTGACAGTATTAAAGAAATATATTCGGGGAAACCATATTTCCCGAAGATATTTGTAATTCAATTCTGTATAAAAAAAACTACCAAGGATAAATTGAAAACTGACAATTATGAATGATATATTAGTAAAAGTATACGAATATAATGTATATTAAAAAAGCTTTCACAATTCCAATTCAATTCACGATACTAGTATTGCACATTACTCCTAGTTTATTTAAAGGTGACAAGTTGGAAGATTAAATTGCCATTCTTCAAAGTACTTTGCTTTTTCATTAAAAACACATCTACTTCTATATTTTGTCAGCAACTGAATACAATTCTAAACTATAACGTAATAATATTCGCATATCCCTTAGTACATAATATAAAATTGATAACATTTATGTTATGATCATAAATCTGAATTACTTTGTGACATATGCAAATAATTACGAACGTATTAAAAAATCGATAAACATCGCTAAATTAAATTTCTTTTTGAAATTTTTATTTTGAAATTCATATAGTGCATTTTATTATTTATAAATTTCTTTATTTTGCAGATTATTTTTAACTGGGTAAAATTTCGAGATTCCAATACAGAACATTGAAAATACATAATCTAAACTTTTTTTCTCAGAGAAAAGCTTTACAACCACCTCCAAAAGGTACTCGAAGAATAGCACCTTAACAATTAACATTTTGGCATAACTAACTTTAATTAAAAATGTTTCTGTTGCCTCTTCAGAGTCTATATCTAAAAATAATACAGAAGTGCAGTGTAGGAATATTGCGCCATACACGTGTTAAACTGTCGTTTCTTTTTTTTTTGGAGCTTTATTCCAAGAATGTAGAAAAAAGCAATAAAGAATCAAGAATTCAGTATAATCCATTGAATTCTTCCAATAACTTTCACCCATGTTCAGTACTTTTCCACTATACATAATCTCATTCACGATCATAAATAATTGACGTTTTAAAAGCTCACATCACCAAACTTTCCATGCTCGTAAACATAATTAAGCTCGTTAAGTATGTGTCAAACAGGGTTTATTGCCTCTGCAGGCAGTATCCTACACCAAATATATTTGGAACTAGATATACCTACATAAGTATCTTTGGTAATTTTCCATTCAGCGTTAAGACAACTGTGATTTTGAAAAAAATAGACAGAAAGATTGTAAAGAATTAAATTTAACAGTTATCATATAAACGCAAGCGAATTTTTGACGCATTACAAAAACATGCAACAAATTTTAGAACTTCAATTTAGTTCTTTAAATCCAGAGCTTTAATAACATTACAAATTCTGTACAGCATAATTCGCTGTATATTTAGCAGTGTTATTTTTAATATATGCAAATACATATAACGTTAATATTTAATGAAAAAAACACGCAAAAACTTCCTGTATCGTCCCTATTATAAAAAGTGAGATAAAAGATGCAACAGTCGGCACTGTTACCGACTTTCACCGAGATTTATCATCTTTAAATAAATTTACACGGACTAAATATGATAACGTGATTAAAACGAAAATATTCGCACTTTTTTGTAGAGTTTAATACAACTAATTTCAAAAGAAAACATTAATGGCGTCTATAACCTCACTTTTAAAATAAATATTACATAAACAATCAGATCCCAACTGTTGTTAGCGGCACCTTGTGACTAAAGTATAAATACGTTTAAACAGAAAACTATATTGAATAAATATTATACCTTCCAAGTTCCCAAGCCGAACATTGGATATTTCTGTCCATTATTGAATGTAATCCACGGGATTTTAGCCATAGTCGCACACACTAGCTAATATGAGCTTCGTAACCAGGTGATGTAAACTAAATTGTCAACTGTTCGCCAACGCCGACTCGCTAGATCCTCGTTTGCCGCATACGCTTTTATAACCTTATGGACCACGTGATCGCACAACGCGCGGGCAGCGCGCTTACAAATATCGTTTTACTCTGTTTTCAAATAGGCACATAACATAAAAATAAATTTACCCGTGTGTTATCAGAACCTGTACATGCCAAACCCAGTTGTTTGATTTTTCTATAATTTATGGAATTACTACCATTTCCGTTTTCGGAATAATGGAGCGATTACCTCTTACATGAATTATATTTATCGTAATCAATGGAGGGAAAAATTGTGATTTGAATCAATCATTATTGTATGATACGTTCATTATAATAATATAACACTGTGTTACTGTTAATAAAATGATTTCTAAAATTTAACTATTTATTGCAACATAACACTAATCATTTACTTTTCGTACTATCGTGCACAGTACTTCATTATTTAAAATTTGCCATACCTACTAGAAATGCACAAGACACTGTGTCACAATAAAACAAAATTGTAAAAATAAAAATAAGCTTTTATGCTCACGAATGAAAATAATAACTCACATGATAACCATCACCTTTCTCAACTCTCTGATTTGGTACTAATTTCATCCTAAACTATTTCAAATTGTTCTAAACCAACATACACAAATTTAATATAACTTACTAATGCACTAACTACTAATCATGTTATCTGTCAAACAATGGACAAAACTCTATTCTCTCATAGTTAACCTAGTGATTTCATTAATTTGATTTGCTACAGTGTTATATAATATTATATACTTCCAACTTTTACAGATTGTTTTATATCTCTGCTTTTTTTCTAATTGCCTCCACTCATCTTATTATCTCATGCAGGGATGTACCTATAACAGTTGCTGGCTACTACTCACGAACTTCTCGCTGGTTAGAGATATTGTTACCTGGACGTAGTTCACTGAGTTCATTGACCCGTTGCAGTACTTTTTTAATTTCCCCCGACTATTAACAAGCTTTGCTTTGCATCCATCACCAGAAACTTTGGTTTAAGAATACTCCAAAATGGTCTCTCTCCAAATGGAATATTATTATTACGTTATCGCTAACCATGACGAACATCATTACATTCTTCGCCACTCCACAGCTGAAATAACTAGATCTTCATTAATGGCATCTACTAACTTTTTTCCTTTCGTTGCCGTAATAACAAAATAAACCATCAGCTAAGTATCAGCGTGCCTATGGTATGCGAATTTGGATCACGAGTTAAAACATTTATTATTGGAACTTGTATTTCGATCCTTACTAAGTACCTATATACATATTCAAGATCAAAATGATATTATAGTAACCTTAATAATCTTCAATTAATCTTGGTAACTTGGGTGATGATGCGTCCAATGGTCTCTTAGTAAACACAAAAGTGATCTATTTGGATTTATTTTTGAACACTATAAGGCGTTTATAGTGCCTCTCCAACTCTGTTAGGAAATGCCTTTAAAGAAATAGGCGACCTTACATCTACTGACATCATTACATTCTTGCGATTGAAATAAGCAAAAATTGGAGCACAGGCTACCAATTCGTTCAGGCTCTCACATTTCTTTGTTTTCTATTTACAATAATTTAGTTAATATAATATTATAATTATCGAAATTTGAACATTTTCTTGAATGTCCTTTTTTCATGGCAACCGAAAAACCGAATATTTTGATGATCTAGTTTTATTACACTAAATTCAAATAATAATCTCTTATGAATATTTAATTTTTAAAAGCCTTGACATTATAGCATTTGAAATTAAAAATTATTACTCATGTAATCGATGTACCTATCCGCACACATGAATGGCTGTTTATTTAAATTTATCATGCATTTAAGCAATAAAAATAATGTTATGATAATTCGGTTTATGATCGACAAAATAGGATAATTATTAAAGTTCAACTAAATACATAATCCAAATTAAAGACATTATAATTTGATTATTTTTTTATTTCATTAGATAGATACTATTACAAATATTGTACCTGTATAAGTACCACTCAAAATTCATCATTTTCGAATGGATGATCAGGATGTCCAAGGCCACTATTAAAAATGTAAAAACAATACATACAATGAAAATCACATTTCTATATTGACAATTAATATTAATTATACTTACGCGGTAAACGGAACGAATCTGCCATTACAGTCAAAACTATCAATATAATCCATATCATTTTTCTGAAGTTCGAAATTAAAAATGTCAAAATTTTCAATAATTCTTGATTTAGTTACTGATTTAGGTACTGTAATAACCCCTCTCTGCACTTGATATCTCAACAATATTTGTGCTACAGTCTTATTATATTTTGTCGCAAGTTGTTTTAATTTTGAATCATCCATCAATCGGACATCGTCTGGTTTTGCCCAAGGTCTGTCCGGAGAACCTAAGGGACTGTATGCAGTTATAGTAATACCATGAGCTTGACAAAAATCTATCAGTTTTCTTTGATTCAAGTATGGGTGGCACTCAACCTATAACAGGAAATTTAAATCTAGATTTTACTAGGCATCGTAAGAAAGTACGAACTTGATTGTTAACTGGTTTAATTTTGGCTTCGGCAAGTATTCTTTCGACCTGCTTCTTATTGAAATTAGAAATGCCGATCGATTTAGTATAACCCTTGCCAACCAATTTTTCCATGGCTTTCCACGTATCAATATAATCCACATAACTAAATTCAATTTTTCCATCTTTTTCTGGAAATAAACTACCACCCTCCTAAGAATAAAATTATAAATAAATGAATCAATTAATATAAACTTAAACTTTAATATCTAACAACCAACACGTTAGATACATATACGTTGAACGTTTTCGCTAAAATTTATTTTTATTAACCTTGTATATCTTTTATTCATAAACATTTTCCTATACTCAACTATTTAGTAATTTTCCATTTAAAGTTAGTCAGGATCATTTTTCGTAACATGTCGTTTCTATGTCTAAAATTATTTACAATACCATCAGAAAAAAAAACCAGTATTACATTCAATGTCCTTGCACAGATTTTGCAATATTAACAATAATTTCATAACAGTACCAATAAACTCATTTTCGTGACGTAATGTTTGGAAGAAAAAAACGATAGATTATTATGGCCCACCTTTTGTTATACACCAGTACTTTTCCACAACAAATTGATACTATTAGAAATTTAGGAAATGGTGATTAATGAAATAAATAGTGTGTCGCCAATTATTAATTTGGAAATTAGAAGTGATTTTTCCATGCATTAAAACTAGTAATGGTAAAGGAATTGTACTTTGTTGAAGCTTAATAATTATAATGTGTACCTATATTATAAAATAATATATTCATTGGACATACATACAAATCTCTGTGTATGTATGTACTTACCTAAGCTTACATAGATAAATGAGATTTTTTTTCAAAAGATTACTCATAAACAATGTGTCTTAAGTATAGGGAAATGCATAGTAAGTGGTAAGTAGAAGGTTATCTACGTTATACAAGATATATAAAATATTTACAAAAACTTACTCAAACTCGACGTTTCGCCACTAATGTAAGTGCCTTCTTCAGGAGCAAAAACTGGGTGAGAGGCTCCAGAAAGTTACGGTAACTCGATATGTAAATCACGGTGGAGGTGAAAATTTTTTTACCAGAAGTCAGTTTTTGCTGATAAAGAAGACACATTAATAACGAAATGTCGAGTTTGAGTAAGTTTTTGTGCATATTTTGTACTTTTATTTTATTTTATTTTGCTTTTGTTTTGTATATATACCTATATTTATTTTACTATGACGCGACCAAAAACCGGAACTCCTGATAACAGAAACTTGGGCCCTGGAAGCCTTCAATATCATTTAGACAATTAGAGGATTACCTACAGATTGATTTATCAAAAAATTTACATGTTCAATTTCAGAAACAGATCATGCTTTCTTTTCTTCATGTTTAATATAACATCTACAAATAACTGTTCTTAATGTAAGAATTAATCGAGTACAATGTATATTATTGCAATCTGTGGTGAAAATTTAACCTAAGGAGATATTTTATCAGTGATAATGCATCGTACAATTTAATCCTATATAATGCTTGGAAGTGGATTAGGACTATTTATAGAACTCCAAATTTTTATCTAAATTATATAAAGATAAATTTTCTTCTAAAACGATTATTACAGACTGTTTATTTAGCCATAAAAGTTTATTCACGCATACGTTCATATAACCTCTGCAATGATAACCTAATATTATATCTAATATAAATTCTTACTTTATATGCTGTTGGCCAATGCACCAAATACAAATCGACATATTCCAGCCCCAAATCGTTCAACGTTATCTTTATAGCTCCTTCAACCAAATCAGGGCGATGAAAAGTATTCCACAATTTACTTGTGATGAAAAGGTCTTCCCGTTTGATAGTACCATCGCGAATCTTTTCGGCAATAGCTGCTCCTACTTCTTTCTCATTATCATATAAATGAGCGCAATCTATATGGCGATAACCTGCATCTATTGCATCTTTAACTGCTTGCGTTACTTCTCCAGGTTTGGACTGAAACAGTATGAAGTTAATATGTACTATATAAACTACTCTCCATACATACTTTCCAGGTTCCTAAGCCAAAAATTGGTATTTTTTGTCCATTATTGAACGTGACACTTGGAACTTTATTTGTCATGGTTTTATGATCTGCACTAATATCACGCAATAATTTATAATTAGATATGCCCAAACTGTTTTATAGTCATATTCTGTGTACAAGCTCTTATCGCTTTTCTATACTTAAATAGAAATTATATCATGCGACATTATGAGAGTCTGTTCTACAGAGATTAATTAAAACAAAGTATCTACCTACTTGAACATAATGCAAGTAATGTTAAAACTTATCTTAATACTCAAAATTTATTTGAAATCATAAACTTACTATCATTTTTATTACATAAGCAAAATTAAAATCTACATATATTGTCAACAGGAACAGATGTCTATAAAAATAGATCCTCTTAGTCTTGCATAACATTTATCACATCATGATATTCAATCAAAAATCATGAAACACAATCAAGCAATATGTTTCAATGTATCAGAATGTACTATCGCGAGCTTATTAAACGACTCAAACTTCAAGCGTTATGACCGTATACAGCTACTCGAAACATTTGAGAAGTAGCACTGGGCGACTGTAATTAGGGGTCGATAACAAGCAGGTAGAAAGATTCGCAATAAATTGTATATCCTATGATAATTGTAATACATCCTACATTATTATAATATGATTCGTATTTATTGACGAAATTCGCTCTGTTTGATATTATATCTAGAAAATTCATACGCAGTGCAAGTTTAAAATATATTTTTATATACATATATTACTATTGTGTTTATAGGAAATTTGATGAAGGAAAAACAATGTTTGCAAAACATTAAAAAATGATTATAATTAAATATCAATTTAAAGAAATATTTATTTCTGAATATATATTAATTTTTTAATAGGAAGAAAAATATATAAGGTAATTATCAGTTGATTTAGGAACATTTTATTGGACGAGACAATTGAAAACGTATTGCTCGGCACCTGACTGGTATTTATAAATTAAACATTGTCGATATAGTTAACGGTTGACAATTAGTTCTACATTAAGAAATTATATTGAATTTACTTCAGTAGTGCAAATTGTTCTAGAAATAACTATTATTGGCTTTAAATTCTTATTAAATTAATATAACTGTCGTATTTATACAAACGTTTAAAGTTCTTAAGAATCCGCTAAAACAAACACCGACAAATATTATCATTAATCTTCTTTTATATAAACATAACGTGCTTCTATAAACAACTATATTTCTTCATCAAATTTTGTATTGTTAATCTCAGTGAATTATAAGTACTATTTCAATTAAAACCGACATTTTAAATAAAATTTCACAAAAAGCTAAGAAATAATAGATATTTTAGTATTAGAAGTATATCTTATTTAATTTAAGACTTCTTGTAAAAAGACGTTAATCACATAATATTTCCATACGTTATCTATTATCGGCTGTTTTAATTAAAACATTGACCACATACTAATAAAATAATATTAAATTCTTTCCATAACTACGTGTCCCAATCTGTAAGTTTAGAATTTTTACAATAATTGTTGTTAGATCAATATTTTCCCTGGGAAAAATGATGACATTTTCTCTTATTCAATTAACTTGAGTACGGTCTACCTCTTCGCTATACGGCTTATTACAGTTGCCCGGTTATATTTACCTAAATATTGCTCCAAGTAAGAAAAGCCTACAATAGATACGTTTTATGGCAGTTTGAGTCGTTTAAAATGCTCCCGATAGTACATTCTTCTTAATTGTAGTTACACAAACGCCGTAATTTATTATACAAAGTAAAACAATTATCTGCTTTATTCCCTATACGAAAAAAGAGTGTACAATATTTTTAAAATGCGCTAAGAATTCATGTCATATGTTCAACTAGATTAGCTATTTTCCCCAGTTCTCGTTATTAATATCAGAACTTTGCTATCTACTTTGATGAAAGTGTAGTGTACTGTAATTATACAGGAGTATTTTACTAAACAAAAAATGGTTGTTATATTGAAGCCATTAAAATGTTTTAAATTTTCAAAAGTATATTAGGTGCGTATATATATAATTGTTAGTGTTACTTCTAAAACCTTCGATTATTATAAATTATGATAATTAATAAATACATAGTTAAATTTTTATTTACGAAATTAAAATCCTGCTTCTTCTCTGTGTCTATTATTTTGACAAAATTGTTCATCAAACCTACTTCTACTTAATTGTAATAGTGGTAAAAGTATTTTATACGGCTCCACCCCCAAACTATGAACTATGTTTTATCTCCATCAATATATTTTATCCGGATTAGCCATTGCTTACGAGTATAATGAAATTGTCTTACCTGACTATCCTATTCACAAAAAAACAGTAATGTTTTGTGAAACCAAGTTTGCACTCCCAGTAAAATTAATGCAGTCTGGATCTCAACATTTCTGCTGCTTGAATTTAGTATTGATGCAGCCAAAGTAGCAATCAGTCAAATGGTCCTTTTGCTCGCGTCAAATCATTGGCTTAGCAAATAGCAAAACAATCCACTTAGGTACCATTTAACCAGCTCCTCAAATTACACCACAGCGCAGCAAATGCTAGTGGTACAAATCTTGTCAATGTCGTATATACCCACAGACCTAGCAATTTCTTGATTTGATTGATTGCTGAGCAAAAAGGGAACGAATTAAAGATTATAATGCAGAAATCAATGCCAGTTAAAAACCTGCATTAACATGATAACCTTCTTATATTTTTTACTGATAAATCAAAGCAATTTTAAGCAGTATTATGAAGGTTTTCGGGTTCTGACCGCGTCATAGTAGTGTAACTAGTGTTACTAAAATCGACGTTTTCGTTTTAGTAAGTTTTGTATATAGTTTTTTGTACTGTTGTTATATTTTATTTTGTTTTTATTTATTTTTGTATTGTATATATTTACGCTACTCTGACGCGGTCAAGACGCGAAAGATCTTATAACAGAGAGATATCATTTAATTTTTAAGCATTGCAAAATAGAATGTATTAAAAACATCAAATATTTTTGAAATTAAAATAAAAATGTGCGTATAAGAGTGTAAAAAGGACGAATCATGTTGACCTATGTAATTGATCAGCAACATTATTATACATATAGTTAAACATCATGAAACATTAGAAGGAGTATAGAATTATGAGTCTACAGTTTTAGATATCATTTCCCGCTACGCAGTGAAATACATTGTGTTACTCCATCGTGATACCATGTGATACCTTCCAATACTCCGCAAATTCTCTAATTCTGATTAGTAAATGATAAAGATGGAAAACAAATATCCTTAACACTAACGACGACAATCTTTAATAACAAACTAAAGTGTCGAATCAACGGCCATTGTAATTTTTTCAATTAATGTTTTCAAGTTATAAATACACCGCTGAAAATAACTTTGTACAAGTAAAACATTACACAATTAGCTTGTTCTGTTTTAACATAAAATTCATTTTTCTCGGAATAAAAATGTGCTCCAAACTATAAATATTAAATAGATAACTAACATGACAAGATAGATAAACGTATATTAATTATTATGTACCTATCTATTAATATATACACTTAATGAAGATAAATACATTTTTAATAACAACAAAACGTTATTTTCTGCAGCAGGTTTTTATTAAACATGATTTAGAACAATCTTCTTAATCAAATTTATGGTTACCAAAACAATCGTTAGAGATCGAATAGAAATACATACGGACATAATACCAAATCAAATTTGAATAACACCTAACTTTTCTAGCTAGTTGTAATATTTACTACAGGTCATTACTAAATAACTTCAAAATATAGCAAAATTAATAGTTACAATGTAACTATTCAACTATTATTAACTATTAAACTATGTAAATACTGCCATACTTTGAAAGCCATACGACCTCGTTAATGTGGAATTTTGCCTACAACATATTGGAAAAGTATTTTAAAAATTGAATTTGAATTTTTTCTAATTTGCCCAGATTGCCGTCATTGAGTAGTTAGGCAACTAATATTTCAGCTTTGCCGATAGAATAAAACTAAACGGTAGTAAAATGATCAAATGTGGAAACCATCATATCCAATTATATATTTATAATTGGATATGATTTATAGGATTTATAATTTATATTTATGTTTCTCCTTTGTAATAAGTGATATTGTGTTTCTTCTGCATCATAAAAGATATTTGACTTAATTTCTTAGACTGCCGTCATAATACTAACTATTAACGGGTCGATGGCCGCAGTGGTTAGGCGGCTGACTATTGTTGTGAGAGGACGATAGGCGCCGGAGTTTAATTCTCTGGAGGGACGGTGACATTTTTTCAGAGAGTTTAATCCCGGATCGACTTGCCATTCGCTGTTAAGAGCAAAGTGATTAACAGCGCGGCATCATAAAAGGCGATATGATGCTGTCACAAAGCCAATTGAACACAACATACACACAAAAACTACACCGCGAGAGTTGCAGTGATAGCCAGACAAGCGATACAGTTTACGGAGTCACTGCAACTAAGCACCCACCACATAAAAAAGAATACTAACTAAAGAAACATGCCAAATTAAGGTATTATTACTATTCACTATTCATGTCTACGTTACACTATTTGTCATCATTTATAACATGGTAAGGTATGTGCACGTTAGATGGTTCTAAAAATTTGCGAATTTTTTAAGAAATACAAATCATTTTCTTTTTTGAGTCGTGATATTCGAAGGTGACTTTGTATATAAAACTGCAGAAAATTAGAAATTATACTGAGTTAATATTAGCTGTTAATACACGAAATTTGATTTGTAAATAGAAAATATCTGTAGTAATATAAGTATGAAGGCCTGATTTTAAAAGATGGACATTCCAAAGAATACAACTTGACATCTTTACTGGAGTAAACCATTTATCTGTTGTTTTGTGCATTATTTAAACAATCATTTTGGCGTGTAACTGTTAATTAATCTCTCATCACAATTTATACCACAAAGGAAATGCAGTTTTACGATTCACAATCCGAATTCGCGGACCGAGTAGCAGCCGAGGTCTATAACACATTCGAGACTACGCAAGCACGTCTGAGTTTCATATATTTTTTCTACTACCGGAAACCCGCCCGATTTTTAATGAGAATTTTCCGAAAACTTAGACGTTAACTTTATATGCATCGGCTGCTCAACTATCGACACTCGGTTCGCAAGTTTAATATTATAGTAGTAAGTAAGCAGTTACAATTTACATAATAAGAAACAGCTGCAATGAGTTGTATAATTCTAATTACATTTTGGGTTCGAACCAATTATTGATGATATTTGAAAAACCGTTGCTATGAAAACAGCATATTTTTTCTTAAATTTGTAGATGTGATTTGTAATTGTGTGACTTAATGGAAATACAAAACAAGATTAACTATGATAGAATTTTATGAAGCTGCAAATATCATACATTAAATATTAGAGTTACTAGTAAGCAAAGTGATAAACATATTTGCAATATATTTAATATTTTCTTTATTTTTAGATAAATACTATCCTACACAAATGCATAAATACGCTAAATTAGGAAGTAATTTTCTTTGCATAATGTTTCAGATTAAATATTAAATTATGTAAACATCGTCTGCATGTATAATTAAGATCTAATCATAGTATTTAATCAGTATCTATAACGCTATATCGCTAATCAAGCTATAAAATATTCAAAGAAAAACAAATTTATCACAAAATACTTTATTAACATTTGTTAATTACGCATAAAATATAATATCATATAATTTTAGTTTTAAAATTCATCATTTTCAAATGGATGATGTAGATGTCCTAAAGATCTATAACAGAAAACAAAGTATAAGAATATAATATTCAAAATGTAATGATATAACTTTTCAACTTACGCAGTCATTGGACAGAATCTTCCATTACAATCAAACGTATCAATATAATCAATATCTTCTGGTTTCAATTCAAAATCAAATATACTAAAGTTTTCTTGAATTCTCGATTTTGTAACTGATTTTGGAATGGTTACTATGCCTCTTTGCACTTGATACCTCAGCAGAACTTGTGCAGGAGTTTTCTTGTATTTCACAGCCAAGTCTTTCAATTTTTGATCTTCCATTAAGAGTGGCTCGCCTGGTTTTGCCCATGGTCTATCTGGAGATCCTAAGGGGCTATATGCGGTAACACTAATACCAACAGATTTGCAATAATTAATTAATCTTTTTTGGTTTAGATAAGGATGGCACTCAATCTAAAAAAAAATTAATTATAGTAATTAATTACAATTGACAATTTATGAGAGTGTAAAATTAGTGTATTAATATTCTTTAAAATCTCAATTAAAATCTATAATCCAATAAATTAAATATAAAAGATTTATATGAAACTATAAACAGCATGAACAGTATAATACTGTTTTCTATTAGGTATAAACCGTTTTATTCGCTCGTAACGATATGCAACATTTTTAAACATACTATGCTGATTGCTAGCTTGAATTATATAATAAATTCTAGAAAACTTGCCTGGTTGGTGCAGTTGCTTTGTAAAATAACGCTATCACAAGAAAAATTTTTGATTGCACTGTAAACAAGTGATAATGGTTTTGTTCCGGAAAATCCAAAAAACATTTAAAATATAAGAGATTTTCAACAAATAATAAAAAAAAATAATAATAAAATAAAATTGATGTTTTACATTAAATTACTTCGTAAACAATATAAAATTTGATATTAATTGTAATTGAATAAATTATGTAAATTATTTCAAAACAAAAGAAAAATAAAGAAAAACATATTTCAGTAAATACAATTTCATGTAATCCTAATGTTTTATTATTCAAATATTTGCGTAAATAATTCAAGTGATTTCAAAACAAAAAGATAATAGAATAGAAATCTGATATCGTTCAGATGAGTACTTCATTTAAAACGTTGATTGCATGTGAGCAAAACACTGAGATATATAATTACTTCTCATTTGTAGTATATACAGTATCAGATAAATTGAAAAAATAAGCTAATACTATAGTTTATAATCTACTTACTTGTAGGTTTGCGGGTTTGACAGTTGCAATTTTAAGTACTCTTTCAATTTGCCGTTTGTTGAAATTAGATAACCCGATTGACTTCACTAAGCCTTTAGCAACTAATTTTTCCATTACTTTCCATGTGTCAATATAATCTACATCACTAAATTGAATATTTCCTTGTTCATCTTTTGGAAATAACTCGCCGTGTTCCTAAATCAAAGCATTGGTATAATAAACAAAATTAGGTAATTAGGATATTATTTAAAAAAACTAGTACACATATATGGTTATTAGATAACAGATAATACCCAATTAAATTTTATGTAGTAATTAGGTCTTTAAAATCAAATATGTCTTATTTCAACATTACACTACCAACCTTATAAGCTTGCGGCCAATGAATTAAATATAAATCAAGATATTCTAATCTTAAATTCTGCAAGGTCTCCTTCAGAGCTCCTTCTACCAGCTCTGGCTTATGGAATGTATTCCACAGTTTACTTGTAATAAAAATATCTTCACGTTTAACAACCCCTTGTTGAAATTTTGTATCTAAGGCTTCTCCAACTTCTTTTTCATTTCCATAAATATAAGCACAATCGATATGTCTGTATCCAATATCAATTGCATCTTTTACAGCTTGTGTAACTTGCCCTAGTTGAGACTAATAAAAATGAAAATATATAATAAGAAAAAATAACATTTACAAAATAATTACTATAACTTACCTTCCATCGTAGAGAGAATATATATAGAGAGCCCATTGAATAGGCAAATCAGGCAACATAAAATTTCGGGTAAATCTTTGTGTATTACCCAGTAATGTGCTGGTATCTGGTGGTAGAAAGCAGAAAAGACTGTAATGACCACCTATACACTAAGAGTGAAACTAAACCAAACCGAATTTATTTCCAACTGTAATTGGAAAACTAACCCAACAAAACTGTGAATGAAATAACTCCATTCATAACTACATACGGTATCAAAGTGATTTATTACCTACTGTCAATAAAAAAATGTATTGCTGTTTAAAAAAACTTTAAACATAATTCAGACACGAGTATTTCTATCTTATAAATGATTTGGTTTTTACTCTAGGTATACCTATATATTACGCCTTAAAACTGTAGTAATATTTTGCGACATAATTACTTTACTCTTCCACACATCTATGCTGATTATTTATACGGGGTTAGTCAAAAGTATGGAGTAGGCGGTTTATTTCCGTAAATATGAACTTTACAACAAAATGTCTTTAGCAAAAAAGGTTTTTTTACTAATTATTGTCAATATCTTAGACTACTCGTTGGTTTTTCATGTCAACGTATTTCCATGGAAAGGTATTAATTTTTTTAATGGCAACCAAGTTTTTGCTGAACTTTATTCCTCTTATTTTTTCTTGAAATGACTTGATACTTTTTTTCATAGGCTTTAATAACAAAATTTCTGTATAAAATCATAGTTTTCAATAAACGGCAAAATGTGATTTCAAATCAGATTCTCCAGTTTTTAATACTTCTTTTTATTCATGTAAGGATAATTCTACAAAAAATTATAGTGGTCTCTGTTTTCTTAATGTCGTTTTCCATATCATTGTGAAGTACCTTTCAATAAGTTAACAAGTTAATTTAATCAAAATAGTTTCATTTTAATTTGTAAACATGGTCAAACTCAGAGAAACTGAAAGAATTGAAATCTTATGGTTGGTTATGGAGATCGACAACGTTCACATCAAGACGTTTGTCATTTATTTAATAACGTTCATCCGAAGAGAAATTCTATTGTACAATCCACAGTGTCTAAATTGGTTAGAAAATTTAGAGTAACTGGAAATGTGAAAGATATATTCCAAGGTCTGGACGTCCAAAATCCGCCACAAATCAGCATCAAGCTTTTGATGTATTACTTAGTGTTATCGATAATCCAATTACGTCAACCACCCAACTTGCTTTGAATAATGATAGTCAATCGTCGTTAGTTCGAATATTACAAAAGAACAAATACAAACCTTACAAGATACACTTTCTCCATGAGCTAAACGAAGATGACCCTAACAGAAGAATGCAGTTTTGTGCAATAATGATGGAAATAACCTAAACCTACATTGTACCTGACATCGCACATTTATTTCCGAATGAAGATCGACAAGCAATGCCAAACGACAATGTTTGGTTTCGGCAAGACAGCGCTCCACCACATTGGAGTTGATGTTCGCATGTTTCTGAATAACGTCTTTCCAGGTCGTTGGATTGGACGTCGAGGATCTATTGAATGGCCTGCTAGGTCGCCCCATTTGAGTCCCTTAAATTTTTTCCTCGGAGGTCATTTAAAAAATAAAATTTACAAAGAGAAACCACAAAATTTACAAGACCTGGTACCCACAATCATTCATGAAATTGAAGAAATACCACCTAACTGGCTGCAAAATTCATTGCGCCATTTTTGTGATTGATTAGGTTATTGTCAAGCTGGACAGGGTCTTCAGATTGAACATTCAATTTGAGTTAAATATTATTTGAGTAAATAAAGTATTATGAGTATTTTCTCTAAAATTTTATTATTAAAGCATATCTAAACGTAAATTAAGATGATCCAAAAATTATATAGTATTAAAGCATATGAAAAATATCAAGTCATTTCAAGAAAAAAAAAAAGAGAAACAAAAATCAGCACTTCCATGGAAATACGTTGACATAAAAAAACCACGAGTAGTCTAAGACATGGAGAATAGTTAGTAAAAAACTTTTGTTAAAGACATTTTGTTATAAAGTTCATATTTACGGAAATAAACCGCCTACTCCATACTTTTGACTAACCCTGTATATGCATACGATTTTAGTACTCTAAACAGAACTTCACGGAAGCCCACGATACAATAGCTTTTGTATTTTTAGTTTTTGGGGGCAAGTTTGATTCTTTACTCTTTTGCAATATTACTTTCAGTTATTAAATAATTTACGGAAGCAATTCATGGTGTTTAAAGTTGTATGTATATTCGTTACTTTATAGAATTTCATATATTTATATCTTTATTACTTATAACAGTTATAACTGGAGTTCCGGATGTGGCAGCCAGACGAAATTATCCAATCGCACAGGGAGTGTTTAGATTCACGGTTTATGGAATAATATTTAGAATTGACATATCAAACATTGATGCTTTTGACGTCAATCTAGTTGCTTTTTTATTATCCATTGCTCTCGTGTTAATATTAATTTTTCCATTCAACTGTTAGAGAATTTTAGAAATTAAATTCGGACAGTAAGTTGCTCCTGTTTTATAAAAATTAGAGGTTTTAATATCCGTCAATCAAATATTTTACTGTCATAACAGGTTTTATGAAACGTAATTGTTAATATTTAGGATGACCCCATTAAATAAAACAATTCTATTTTCTAATATTCTTCTATTTTGTAAATGTGCAATATAGATGTAAATAGGTATTAGTTTGAAATTATTTTTAACGTGTATGCAGAAAAAGTATGATCCAATTTAAAAATAAAAGGCATTTCCAGATTAAGCTGACACGGTATTTTTTAAGCATTTATTCATTTTCAATTTCTTTATATTTAAAGTTTTCGGTGTGTTTTTATATCATGCACACAATCGGTGTATTCATCAAATCTTTCGAAGCACCACTCAGTGCAACTCAGTGCATACAATTTGTTTTGATGATCGGACAATTAATTAAAGGAATAAAAAAAAAATTGTTTTACATTTTCGGATCTATATTGCAAATACATATTTTAAGATATAAACTTGAATATAAAGTCTGGCGTTTCTATAAAATATATTATTTTATGACCATCTGTGCAAACACAAATTGGATGTGTAAGTTCTTTATGTATTTTTTTCCTTGTCAGAAAGAGTCGGTCTTGATTTTACACATTCATTCATAAGTTTTTATATATACGTCTTTTAACAAGGTTCATACCTTTGCTATATACATATTTTGGTGGAATTTATATGACAGCTTGTATTCATTTTCTTTCTAAATCTAAATAATAAAATTTATTATTAAATATGAGCGTTAATACTAGTTATTAGGTACTATTTTATTATGGTTAATACTAAAAGAATATTTGAAAATACACCACGACATCTACCATACATGAGCTTAAGCCCAGGAGACGGTGCTGCTGTTAGTTTTGGATGTAGCCGTCCTTTCCTCCAGATCCACAATGGCGTGCCCAAAAAATAACATTGCATGGATTCTCTATATATATTCTCTCTACGCTTCCATGTACCCAGGCCAAAAATTGGTATATGTAAACCATTATTAAATGTGATTGAAGGTACTTTTGACATTATTAGTTAGAAATGTGATCAAGTGCAACGATCAAACGTTTTGAATGATAAAATAGAATATTCTCCTATTTATGAATCAAATCTCAGTTTCAATCTGCTGCCTTGAATTGCCGGTTGTTGATATGAACAGCTGTGACGTCAATAAAACTAATGTAATAGATAAACGTAGATTTACATAACGTGAATATACGTAAAGCGCAATTTCTTTTTATCGATATTCCATGCATAATAATTATACATAATGATATACAAATACAGTCAGTGTTACTTAATATTCGTCCAGGTAAAAAAAACGCTTGTTTTACAAATAGATGATAAAAAACGATTTCTTTCGCCACAAATCGATCACTAACGACCAACAGCTTAAATGTGGAATATTTCTCTAATAAGATAATTATGAACAAAGTTACAAGCATTGAAGTAGGCATGCGAAAATTCACCTCTCCTTTGTGGTGAAAGTTGAGTTAAATTTGTGTCACAAAGAAAGAGTATGATATGATAATCCAAAATATCAATTGATTATCTGCAATGGTTTCAAAGTTATGAATTTTTTACTTTACGAAATAGAGGCGACAATCGCTTGCGAATCCTCTGTAACGCGAGTCGCCCTACTGCCCTACTATCAGTTGGCGCGAAATTTCAGACAAGCAGTTTTGGCGATAGTGTTGCACCAAGCAACTTTTCAATTTCTTGGACATTTTAAGATGGCACTGTAACCAAGAGTAACTAAATTCCATGCTATTCCATTGTCAATAGTAGTAAAATATCTCAGTTCTTAGTTACTTACTACAAAACTGTAGTCTGTGGGCAACTCACGTGTTCGTCGTTTTTGTTCGAACAGACTTGTTCGTCGAACAAAACTGTCGAACAAAAACGCAATGTGTGGGCCCCTTTAAACTGCTGAACAAAACTGTAGTCTGTGGGCAACTCACGTTCGTCGTTTTTGTTCGAACACACTTGTTCGTCGACCAAAAACGCCCCTTTAGGAAGCCACTGAGACTCAACTCACCACAAACAAACAAAAACTAAAATTAAAAATATATATCAAATCAGCTTTGACAGAAAAACTTACCCTATATAAAGAGAGGATTGACCTGATATTAGTAATTAGAAAATATAAAAAAGATTCCTTGGCGAAATCGAGAGTTTCGAGAGTTCATTTCAAAATCAGCAACAAACATTTCGAAGAACTATAGAAACGTTCACTTTTGCGAAATAGTTATGGCAAATTTATAATACACCAGACCATAATCAGAAATTTAGATATTTCAAGAGCTTTTCGTTTCTTAGATTTATTATATTATATTTTTTTAATTTACCATTAATATTCGATAAATAATGTAGCTACAACTTAACGGTAATTCTACGTCCTTTCACATTAACATCCGAATTGAATTATATAGGCAGTATTCCAATATGTATATATACTAATATAAACTATGTATATGTACTTATTTATATAGGTGGGTAACAATTTCTCAATTTTACGGGTGGAACTCCAACCAAAAATAATTAAATTCTGTACTATGTTTCTGTAAATCGCAGTGAAATAGCACAGTGTTAATTTAAAAACTTAGTTGAAATTTTGTTCGATAGTTTGAAAAATTGGTAAATCTTTCAAAAACCGCTTAACTTATGTAACGAAAACATATCAGAAACTTACCATAAAGTAAATAAATGTTGTTATATGCAACTTTTTGAATCACTCTATCTATTTCAAATTAATTTTAAATACATACTTCTAGTGGACCTACTGTGGTGACCCAGTCTGTATAAGAAATATAAAAAATAGACATGAAGGATAAATAATATAATTGGACAGAAAAATACATATAGGTAATTATAATTTATTTTTTATGCTTTTTATTGCTACGTGCATACAACAACAAACACCATCAATTATCGATACTACAGTTATCTTAGGTTTTATATGGTATATTAAATAAGATTGTCCTTTTCCATCTTAAAATTCGTCGTCTTTAAAGGGATAGTGAGCAATTCCTTTCAGTTCCATCGCAGGGACTGCTCTTCCATTACAATTGAATTGATCAATAATAGCCTTATCAGAAGATGATAGCTCGAAGTTAAATATATCTAAGTTAGCTGCTAGCCTCTGCTTATTCGTTGATTTTGGAATTGGTATTGTTCCAAGTTCAAAAACATAACGCAGAACGATTTGGGCAGCCGTTTTCTTATATTTTTTACCAATTGCGACTAACTTTGGGTCGGTTAAATGTATAACGGGATCCCCAGGTTTTGCCCATGGCCTAGACGGCGAACCAAACGGACTGTAAGCTGTTACTTCGATACCACGATCTCGGCAAAACTTGATCAAAATTTTCTGATTTATGTTCGGATTTACTTCAATCTAAAAAGAATATTTTAATAACATGAATGTAATTCGTTTATTTTCGTATTTATACCTGATTCATGACAGGTTTTATCCTGGCAGCATCTAATACTCGTTGAACTTGCTTGCTGTTAAAATTCGATAATCCAATACTCTTCGTCAAGCCTAAATCGACACATTCTTCCATTCCTTTCCATGTATCTACATAATCGTAATCAAGTCCGACAGCATTCTTGAATGGAAAATCAACATCTAATTCGCCCAATAGTTTCTGAGCAACAGGCCAATGAATCAAATACAAGTCTATGTAATCGAGACCAAAATTTTCCAAAGATTTTTACAAGCTGGTACTACTTGCTCGCGTTCATGGAAAGTATTCCATAATTTAGTTACGATAAATAGGTCTTCTCTCTTTACTACACCTTCTTTTAATTTCTCACGGATAGCTTCGCCAATTTCCTTTTCATTACCATACAACATAGCACAATCTATGTGGCGATATCCAATGTCGATAGCATGTTTTACGGCACTACCAACTTCACCGGGAGTAGCCTACATAAAGACAACATATAGTACACGCTCCAGCTTATGTACGAGGTAGGCGCCATAAATTTCCGACCGAACAGGCTTATACGTATAGGTTGAAACATATGGAAATTATGTTCCGTGGTCTATACTATACAGATCATTTAGAGGGACTAAGTCGATGTAGAAAAGAGATAGATCTAGAGTGGGGCGGTTGTAAAACATATACGGAATTAACGCATTGGCAAGCGTGCTCGTCCGTATACGTTTTACAACCGCACACTCTAGATCTGTATCTTTTCTACATCGGCTTAGTCCCTGTAAATGATCGGTATATACTACGATTCGAAGAGGAGTTTTTGGTAGTCGACAAGGTAACGTAATAAAAGCAATAAAATGTCTCAGAAAATTGATTAATCATTAATTTTTTAAGAAAAGACAAATAACTTAATCACATTAAATAACGTTTAGAAGGCGCTCTTGATGATTTATCTCCATCATATTCCTTCGTAAGATAATGGGCAAAATGTTTACGTTTGGGAAAACAACTTTTATATAGATGACGAGATCTGGTTGGCCAATTGAAGTAATAACTATTCAACAAATTTTAATTGCTGAAGAAATGGCATCAGATGATGCCGTTTGAAAATGAAGGAATTAGTAGTGATATCTTCCGAAACAAAAGTGTTCGCCGAATTCTCATTATCGTTTAGGTATGCATACACATACATTTATAAACATGTATGGAGACGCCCCAAAACTGGTTTTCAAGCTCAGTGTCACAAGTTCTGTTTTATGATCCTCCATGCAAAAAAATCGATTGAATATAGCAGCAACTCAATGAAATCCGCTCGAAAGGCATAATACAACTGTTAACAGCATTTAACAAGCTGTCATCCACAAATGTATTTTGAATATGGCTCCTAATGAGTCATAATAAAACTTTAACAGACGTTATTTTAAGAACGATATAGTAAGTCGCAGTAGGTGTAATAGAACATTTTCAGACGAAAACTTTAGATTATTTTTACAGGGATGTAGAATTATTAATCGATCCTTGTAATAAATGTATTGCAATAAGCCGAGAATTTATGGCGCCTACATGATATATGTAATTAGGTACTTTACATAAATAATACTACATAGTTACATAATGCTCGACATTTTTATATTGAACAATGAATCAATTAGGTGTATACAGAAAAGGATGGAATTAGCTATGCACGACAAATTATAAATTTTTCATGAACAAGAAATGCTGATTTCTTTATTATGAACTACATATACATACATACATGTTGCATACATTCTGGATTAGTTAAGTACATATCTAGTTTCGATAATACGCTAGTAACATCTCAATCGCTAGTTTTTAAAAGGTATTCATTAAATTACGCATACTTTGAGAGTAGAAAATTATCGGTTGTCAGTGATAAATAAGGCAGCGGATAATATTATGTTGTAGATGATATTTTTTAAAGATAAAATATTTATATAAACAATGTTGTTTGTACTGTATGATTAAAGTCAAATATAAATGTTTAATTATTGGTTATTTGGAAACTTACATATACTATGCAATCTTAAATGTAAAATAAAAATTAATATCAGCATAGTTTTAAGCATGATACTGTTACTTGGCTAGTTAGCGTTGCTGCATTCTGTCTAATTTCTATACAATTCCATCAAGTATTTTGTAAGTTTTGTGTTTCAATTTTTTCGATCATTTTATTTATAACGACCATAATTGCATACCTTGTATTTAAAATAACAAAACCCAACATAGTAACAGTAGCAATTGTGAAACTAAATAAAATATTATGCAAAAAATCATTGTGTGGATAATCCACAATAAAGCAACGCTATAACTACATTATATACCTATTATTGAAATGTATGTGTTTGCATTTGCACCAAGTCCTTAAAATGTAAAAATGAAAACTATACTACAAATAAATATATATACATAGATATATGTATTTTCCAGACAAATGCAAATTTAAATTTCCATTTCCGTAGAAGAACGTATAATATTGAATATGGGCACAAAGTATTTCTGTGAGTGGAAATCTATGAAATGCTTATCAGTTAATCACTTAAATTGTGTATTAATATATCTACAAACGAAACTGTAACTTAGATAATATGAAATTTAATTAAAATTTTAATAGAAATAATATATAAACAAAACAGATAATAAATTATATTGATAACTTTATCTCATGTTTAAACTACTGTGTTAATAAGAAAATATATTTAATTTATGACTAAAAATCAAAAAAATAGATACCTGCCACGTTCCTAGACCAAGGGCTGGGCATTGTAATCCATTATTTAATGTTAGTTTTGGTACTTTACCGGCCATTTTATACGGATGATTGAATTAAAAGAATTTGCAGACGCAATATAATTTACAGTCAATGCAAGAGCACTAATTTTTCTATGTACAGTGAACTGAATATCGTCAACAAGTGAATAGCGCGGATCTAATTTATAATACTCAGAAAGCGCCGCGCATACCAAAGAAATACATGCATATAAGTTTCCGACAAATCGTTTAAAATTTATTAACTAACACCGGGTATTATTAATATGTACTATAATTTAGGTAACCTGTATTTTTTTAAATACATGTGATTAAGTTAGTAATGAAAAGGCGATATTTATTGAAACAATAACGAGTAACATGAAAAATTATATAAATTGATGGCTTAATAGCTATTTTCTCATTCCCCGTTCAAATCAGTTCAATTTATTTTTAATTGTGATATAGATGGGCGTGGTTTAGTGGAATAATCTACCTACTACAGTAATCAGCTAGCGCTGAAGTGTTTTAGGTTGTTTATACAATGGACTTGTTTGTATTTGGTTCTGCATATTCCCTTCTTTAAGAACCAGAATATAATAAACATGGAAATTGAAATAAAAATTAGGTGCCAAAAATCATTTTGTAGATCACCCAACCCAGTGGGTAGAATCATAATAAGAAAAATTTCGGTCGACTTCTCATTGGTTCTTGTAATCACATGGTAAATTTAGTTCCTTGTGCTGAGATGACAGCGTTGTAAGCATTTAGCAACCTATATTATCGACATAACGGGAAGGCATGGAAAACGTCATATTTGATATCTCACTTGTTTGTTTATCTTTCGTGAGAGCATGAGCACCCTTGGTTTGGTTTTTGTAGTTTTTTTTTTTTTGTTAATGTGGTAGGTGCTTAGTTGCAGTGACTCCGTAATCTGTATCGCTTGTCTGGCTATCACTACAACTCTCGCGGTGTAGTTTTGTGTGTGTATGTTGTGTTCAATTGGCTTTGTGACAGCATCATATCGCCTTTTATGATGCCGCGCTGTTAATCACTTTGCTCCCAACAGCGAATGGCAAGTCGATCCGGGATTAAACTCTCTGAAAAAATGTCACCGTCCCTCCAGAGAATTGAACCCTGGCGCCTATCGTCCTCTCACAACGATAGTCAGCCGCCTAACCACTGCGGCCATCGACCCGTTAACCCGTAACTGTTATTTATCTTCTTTTCGTTTATTTTAGTTTTATTTTACGTGGTATTTTCTTTATAGTATTGTAGTAGTAGTTTATAGTTTTATTAGTAGTATTAGCAATAGTAATACTACTAATAAGTAGTTCTTTTAGGTTAGGATTCCCTTTGTAAGAATTATTTTATTTTTCTATTTTTAGCATCAACCGTTTCTTTTGTAGTATTGTAGTAGTAGTAGTATTCTTTCCTTTTTATTGTTACCGAATAAAATAATTTGTTATACTTAATTGAAAATAAAATTTTGAACATTTACGGGCCACTGTGGTATTTATTGAGGTCAATTGTCGAATCTTTATTCCCCTGAGACTTTTAAGAGAGTTGGTTGTTTTAGCTCCATCCAACAACGGGTAGTAGTACAATAGATTAGATTTGTTTTAAAATTACTTTATGTATTAGTGTAACATATTTGTAGTATGTAGGTACTTATCTCTCGAACCTATTGTAACAGTTTCTTATAAAGTATTTTTATATATTATTCCACTGTATTTATACCCAGATTTTCTGATATGTGTATATACCAAATATTTCATAATTATATTAGTATAGTTATATGTTAACTATACTATTATAGTTATGAAATACTTGGTATATACTTTAATAAAAATTTTCAATATTAATAAAGTAATCCCTTTGAATGTCCCGCCACCTGTAGTTCGTTGTGCTGAAGTTGGTGGCGGACTATCTTATCAACAAAATAGAACACTGTCTCCACTCCCGATAATATAGGTTGCTTAATGCTTACAACGCTGTCACCTCAGCACAAGGAACTAAATTTACCGTGTGATTGCAAGAACCAATGAGAAGTCGAGCCACTCTCTGACCCAACCTACTTCAGTGCTACTTTACGTGTTTTCTGTAGAAAAGTAAAAATTAATTAAATACTCAAACATGCCTAACATTTTGGCTGAAATAACATAGGAAAAGTGAAGATTAGAATATTTTTTGTAATATAAAATATATTATAAGATAAATATAAATTCTCGGAAAAATAAAATATAACTTTATAGAAGAAAGCTATCTTAGGGATTCTTGAAACGAGTTTTATTGGTTGCATATGTACTTTAGAATTGAATGTATTGAGCAGATATTTGCTATATAATCTTTTCTGTATAAATGCTATAGCCTAAGGCAATAATACCCTAGTAAGTACTCTATTTACAAAACATATACATACGTGCGTTGTTGGTTTCTGGTAGAATCTTTTAGCTCTGCACTAATTGTCTATAGCGACTAGCTCGATGTTATACAGTGTTACTGTTTTTCATTGTCATTAGTTTTGGATTATTTTTTCGTTGTATACAGAGTGTTCCGGATTTTATTTTACAGGATGTAACTCCACACCCGGTATATTTACGATTAAATATTTCAAATAAAAGTTGCTTTACTTACCTCTTAAAGTCTACGAAATGACAGAGTTAGGTTTACATTTGCTTATCGTCTTGAAGGTCGTTTGAAGGTCTTGTTTTTTTAATGGAAACCTATATTTTTGAATGCAGCGTTATATTAACCAGAAAAGAATCCCTTTAATTTCGGATTTAAAGACCATGCTTTTATCTTCATTTTCGGGGAAGAGAAATGTATCTCGATGTTCTCGATACTGTTGTAAGAAGTTGGTATTATATGAGACTTCCGCTTCATGCGAGTGAACATGCACAATTTGAGCGACATATTGTAATGGTATTTTAAAGGTTATCATCCATTAAATTTATCAAAACAAAGTCCTCAATTTTAGGTTCATCATGTGATAAAGTGAACGTCTTTTGATTATTGTAATCCGTATCTGATCCAGAATCATCGTCAACAAAATTTAAATCGTCGTCGGATTCATCTTGACAAATTTCATTGTCAGAAATGTCTGTATCATATGAAGTTTCTACACTTTCCTTCTTTCAACTCTGACATGTATGGTGAAGATGTAATTGCTGTCTTACCTTTCTTTCTTGGTTGATATGGAACAGTTGTGATAGCGGTCTCGTCGCAATTGTAAATCCTACTTGGAGAAAATTTATATCTGTCCAGCAGTGATCCCAACAAATCAAAATATGTGTCAACTGATACTTTATTAAAGCTGGAAGCTCTAGTGGCAGACGTATTTTCCGGCGTTCGCAGTGAAACGTCAGGATGTCGCTTCATGAAACGAAGTAGCCAGTCCTGCCCTGCCAATCGTTTTTTCTTGTTGAACTTGTTTTTAGTGTTATTTTCCTCTGCATATTGATATACCAGACTCCGGAGTTCGTAAGTCGAAAGACCAAAAAATCTTTTTTCCATTTCTAGCAAGTAAGTCTTCAATTGGTTTTCCATTTATTCATTAAAAATAGTTCTGAAACGGCCCATTTTTTTTTCTAATTTCACGCACCGATGTAGCGTAGCAAGAGGGCCATTGTACTGCTTAGAAGCAGCATTCTGAGAAAGATTTTATGCTCTGACAGATAAAATTGCCGCCTTCATGCAACCTTCATGGCTTCCTCAGACCAAGAGTGCATACTACTTTTGCTTTTATAGTTCCTCATCCAGGCCCGCCGCTAGCTTTTTGAACGGCCGCGTGCAATACTGATTGGGCCGCCCCTTATACAATTGTAGACATGCAAATTATGCCAATGTTTTGTTTTCCTTTCGATATGTTTTTCGCAGATGCCGCCCTCTTGCAAATGTCGCCCTTCGTCTCCTTGTACAATTCTAGACATGCAAATTATGACAATGTTTTATTTTCTTTTCGATATGATTTTGTCGCCAACCCCGCCCCCTTGAAAATGCCGCCCTTGTGCGGTGCACGCCCGCACGCAGCGGCCCTGTCCTCATCTGTAAATAACATTGATTACTGTGAAAAATGACCTTACCTACATAAAATTGGGATAAAGTGAAATAATTCAGTTTGCCCCAGCCGTCTTATTTCACTTTGCCCCATTCATAGTCTTCATTTTCAAATGTACGTTTTACAGTTTAACAACGAAAAAAAGTGACAAAGTACAAAAGCGCATGCTAAAAAACTTGTAGGTATTTCTGACATGCATAAACAATAGTTCCAAAAAATTACTTTAAAAAGTCTTATAGATTCACTGCTTACCTTAAAATGTTGTAATAAACATCACAAAATCTCAGTTTTTAGAACAAAATTTACATTTTTTATCTGTCGAATATAGAAATCTGTAGTACAACGTATGGCTTCATTGGACACATTATTGTGCCTTTAAACACTAGATGGCCGCACAATTTTTTTCAGAAAACTATAATTTCACTTTGCCCTTCTGTTTCACTTTGCTCCACCTGCCCCTAATTATTATTAAAATTTGCTTTATAACCATCACAGTGTATGTATGTGAAATACTAAATGTAAATATAATAAAGGATAATAAATTTTATTGTGGAATAAATTGTTATCATAAGTAATAACGATAATAATAATAATAATGTGGGAGTGAAACAAAACACTTAACTATGTATATGCGTTTAATTGAAAAAAACATTAACATTTAAGTAACATAACCTATTAGGCAAGCAAATAATTAACACGTCTTCGCGTCATAGTTCAAACACACTCTCTTCTCTCTTCCAGTCTCGAGGGTGGGGATATTAAAACACATAGGCGTCCGGACAAATCCCACAATAATAATAATTAACGGGTCTATGGCCGCAGTGGTTAGGCGGCTGACTATCATTGTGAGAGGACGATAGGTGCCGGGGTTCAATTCTCTGGAGGGACGGTGACATTTTTTCAGAGAGTTTAATCCCGGATCGACTTGCCATTCGCTGTTGGGAGCAAAGTGATTAACAGCGCGGCATCATAAAAGGCGATAAGATTCTGTCACAAACCCATTTGAACACAACTTACACACACCAAACTACACCGCAAGAGTTGCAGTGCTCAATCGTGCTCAAACATATTTTGTAGTGTTACAGCGTTCAGCGTCTTCAGTCACAGCAAAAACAGTAGCGTTTGTGATTACGTGTACTAAGTCAACAATGTTATGTAGGTATATGAAATAGTTAAGGAACTAGGTGACGGTCGATCACCTTTACAAGTTGCTGCAGAATATGGAGTAGAAAGATCGACTATTACGGACATCAAACACCAGGAAGAAGAAATTAAGGCATACAGGTCAACCAGAATCCCGCGGCAGTTGCGCTTAAGTCAGAGAAGCAGGTGGTTAGTATGACGTTGCAAAACTCAGCTGTGATTGGTGCGCTGATGTAAGAGGCCGATCTAATGGCTTACGCGGAGGGGAGAGGAAATAGAGGGGAAGTATATAAGTCGACAGCGCTCATTCACGCTTGTTATATTGCTACATTAACAATATATCGCTGCCACGGTATTCTGGTCGACGTGTAAATCAACATGGGGTTTGACATTAAGAAAGCTGAATACTCAGAAATAAAATCTGTATTATACACCAATTTTTTTACAATAAAGTAAACAACCCTGAGGACTTAATAGTAATAGTTTGCGTACGTAGTCTATAAGCATGACTACATTGCTGCGAGTAATAGTATGTATTATACTTATCTGTGGTTCTAGTCAGCTAGGTAGCTCGAAAGAATACGATATCTGCCACGGCATTTCATTGAATGGATCCCCTGGATTATCTGTGCTAGAACCTTTCCAGCTCTAGTAATGTCATGAAAGTAGTATAAAAATTTCAGTAATGTTAGCGCGAAATCGCGAGATGAGAGGGTTGGCAGCAGTGTTGGAGACAGACTCAAGTGGTATGGTAGGAGTTTTGTTAGGAGTCAAAGAAAGATTGTAGCTTTAACTAAATAAAGTTATAGTAAATTAAACGAAGGTTTATTAAGAAAAGTAAAAAGCTAACAGTAACATAAATAAAATTTAATTTAAATCGCCGTATCGTAGAGTCTTTACTATATACAATAAAATCTTTTCGCAGACGATTGATCCCTTATTTTTATTGTACCTAATATAAACTTGATTGTAATATCGCCCTACAACACGTTAATTCCCATATTATTATTAGTAAATTATAATACATTATTTAAATAATCAATATAAAACAGTTATTAAGATTGTATATTAACACTCCTAATAATTTTTCGGTGACTCTGTATACTTTAATTTGAAGGAAGCAGTTAATTCTGTATTTTGGGTTGCCTACACTGCGTAGCACACTATTTTTACGTGTTCCTGATTTCAATTTAGCATCAACAAATGTTTTGACATAAAATTTTGCTGAAGAATAGCATCATGGATGCCTGTAATGCGGTTGAAAGAGAAGTAGATCGTGTATTGTCCAAATTCGGTGGTATAAACGAACATGCAAGCCGTACACTTTCAGGCTTAATTACATACATAGAAAATTTAAAAAAAGAATATGATGCAAGTAAGTTATAATTTAATAAGTAAATAGCATGACAAACATTTTCCCTAAACAAAGAAATATGTGTAGAATATTGCTTTCAGCTCCTGAAGATCATGAACTCTCCAATGTACAAGTGGATTTGCTTAAGCAGGCAATGACGAAGGTAAAAGAAACTGTTACCCGATTAGCTACAGATCACAGAGACTCACATAGTACAGTGTCGAAAGTTGGTAAAGCAATTGATCGCAATTTTGTATCAGATTTTGCAGCAACTAGTAGGGATGATGTATTTAATACTTCCGAGAAGCTTGAACTACTGAACAAGGTTATATGTCAGCATTACCATCGGCATGGTTATAAAGATGTTGCAGAAGAATTAGCAGCGGTATGTGATTATGACATTGATTCAATTTAACAGTTACATCATGTATCAAATTATTAACACCAACCTTAAATTTAAATATCTATTTTCTATATATAAATGAAATACCATGAACATTAGAAAAGAATATTTACTTTAATATAAGCAGATATGTTAGGAGGAAGTAACGGCTATCACTAGATTAGCTTTAGATGATCCTAAACTTTACTAAAATATTATTATTATCTAAATAAGCATATGTTAAATAGAACAGAATTCACGTTATTAATTGGAAAATAGGAAATATAATACAAAAGTTGCAAAGGTATATATAACTTTCTACCCAACAAATTTTTACATGGGTCTCTATTAAAGCTGCTTATTTGTTGATTTATTGGTATTATTATTTATTACTATCAATCAAGCAAATAAACCTTCAAGTCTAATAGCTAATTCATATTTTAGGAGGCTGGCATTAGCCCGGAATTTAATAATAATGAGCCTTTTACTGAATTAAACCATATACTTGAGAGTTTAAAACAGAAAGATATTGAACCTGCTTTAGCTTGGGCAATAGCACATCGTGATAATTTAGAAGCACATAATTCTTCTTTAGAATTTAAACTGCATCAGTTCAAATTTATTGAAATATTATTGAAAGGACCGTCAAGTCAAAATGATGCAATAACTTACGCAAGGATGCATTTTCGGCCATTTGCCTATAGGCATGCAAAAGGTACCATCAAATTGTTGATTTATAATTGTTAGATTATTTTATTTGTAGAGATTCAAACATTAATGGGGATGATTTTATATCTACAAAGTGGAGTAAAAAGTTCTCCATACCAACTTTTATTCACAAATGATCGTTGGGTCGAAATCTATGATACTTTCACAAGAGATGCTTGTTTACTATTAGGAGTAAGTGTAAATAGTCCTCTCTCAATTTGTGTAAATGCTGGATGCATAGCGATACCTGCATTGTTGAATATTAAGCAAATAATGAAAGATAGACAAGTTGCTGGAATTTGGAATGGAAAAGATGAGTTACCAGTAAATAAATCACATTTTATATACTATATTTTACTATGAAATATATTTTTGCAGATTGAGATTGATTTAGGCAGTGAAAACAGGTACCACTCTATGTTTGCCTGTCCAATACTGAGACAACAATCTACAGAAAGCAATCCTCCAATGCGCCTTATTTGTGGGCATGTAATATCTAGGGATGCATTAAATAAATTATGTAGTGGAAATAAGTATGTTGTTGTCTATTGTAATTGCAGTGATATTTTATTAATTTATGTTTGCAGGATGAAATGTCCATACTGCCCAATGGAACAAAGTCCTGCCGACGCAAAATTAATTTATTTTTAATATATTTGTGTATATTTTTTTTGTTAAGTCTTTATATTTTACATTAATGTAGAGTAGATTTGGTATGTAATAACTTTTTTGGTTTATGTTCTGTATTGTGATCTCTTTGACACGTATTTAATAAAGATTTTTTTTTATATTCCCTATGTTAGTAAAAACAATCTCTAAGTTTTTTTCAAAATATTCATTGAAGCAACTTAACCCTTCCTGCCTAGTGGGTCATATTTGGCACACTTCATTTTTTTTAATATCCTATATAAATTAAACTATCAAACTATTTCTGCATGAATCTTAATACATGTCACAAACATATAGCTGGTAAAACAGCGCTACCCCAATGCACCGTTGTGAAGTTTAATGAAAATTAGCAAACGGTCGCCGAGATTACAGCTGACGATGCCTGTTACAAATTTTGATTATCAATCATCGAAGTTTCTATAGAATATTATTGAGTTTAAAAAATATCTGTATAACACTTAGACCCTATACAAAGGATTTCTGTAGGTATATACAAATATGTATTTCCCTATTTTTTGCTGTTTTTTGACAAAAAATGTTTGTGCCATATATGGAACAATATGCATTTCCGTGTAAAACCGTCACGGACATATATGGTACAATATGCGTACCAGAGTTTTTTTTTTGTTTACTTAGAAAATGGATCTAAAAAGGTTTTATGGTCGTAATTCAAGAAATATTGTGCCAATGAATATACCAGATGATAGTTACTATTTTAGTACCGGAGCCAGACTACGACGACAATGTAGATGATGATCAATCCGATATTATCATACCAGAATCGGACTTAGAAATAAGCAATTCAGATAGCAAGGATGATAATGTTTCCTTGGCCGAAACACGGCGAAGTCTAAAGAAGAACAAAAATAAAGATCATCCTACCTGGGTGCGTGGGAATTTAGTTACATCAGATGACGTAAAATTTTTAGGATCTACTGACTTTCCACCTGAGTTGAAAGACGCAGACTCTCTTTACGCAGAAGTTATATCATGCAATCGATGGGTAGAGATAAAACAATTTCTACATTTTGTAAATAAAAACGACGCCATTACAGCCGTTAATCCTGGTCATGATAAACTTTTTAAAAACCGATATTACTCAGTAAGATAAGGAATCAGTTACTCAACTTTCGAGGTCGTCCCAGTACTGCTCTGCAAAATTTACGAAATAAGAGAAACAGAGGACCGGCAACTGATTTTCCGATACAAGCAGAGGTTCGAACTGATGGTTATAGTCATCTCCCATTATGGTGTCTGAAAGACAAAGGTGCAAATATCCCTGCGGTGCAAAAACTTTTATAAAGTGTCAGAAATGTAATGTGTTTCTTTGTTTGAACAAAAACAGAAATTGCTTTTACAAGTTTCACACAGAATAACCTTTTCGAATATATTAAAAAATCAGTATATTCTTAATATCTGTCCTTGATTTACATTTGTCTAATTTTCATTTTTAAAAGTTGTTTTATTATTGTACCATATATGGCACACAACTAAAAATCTAAATTTCCAAAAAACTAATCAAGTAGGAATTTTTAACGTAATTTTGAGGACATATTTCACCTCATACATTTTTTTAATAAAAAACAAAAAATCATGCAGTAAGAGGTTAAAAAAATTATTTTAAAATATCCTGAATTTTTCAAGAATATCAATAGCAAGAAATTTATACTATAGTATCAATTTCAAGGAACTGACACAGCCGTAAAAGTGATATTTTTTTCAGCCATTTCAGGTTTACAACAATAACGTTAAATTGTTATATATACAGAGTGCGCACGTTCGAGCTGCCGATAGATGCATTAGCAATGTGTGGCCGACTGTAACTGGGAAGCGCAACACCTTGATAACTGAGTCTAATATGCACGTACGCAGGCGCAAGTCTGTTGCTATCACAAATGACTGTATTCTGTCGTGCTTGAGCACTTCGATCTGTTGATAGGATCATCAATGTGTTAGAGCAGGCATAGGATTTTAATATGTTAGATAAAGAGATACAATGAATGCATTTGTTCAAGCGAACAGTACCGATATACGTTTCCTGTGTTAACTAACGGCAGTTCTTTTTCATCTTACACGAAACGTATCAGCAGGTCGTGCGCGCGCGCCCGGTATATACTAATAATGTATGTACAGTGGCCAGCTTTTAAATCGACACCACCGCAAGCTAACGTCGACCTTATCTACTAATAATAATATCTACTATAAATCCTAACTGAAGGCCACACAATGTAACCCCCTCTACATTGTCATTAAGGTTTAGGAAATTCCGTAACGGTATCGATTATGCTGCTGGCCACTGTACATCTTCATTCAACTTTTGCCTCGGATAGTGTGCAAACTTTACAGCCAAACTGGAATTTTGCTCTTTTGACTTAGCAAACGGAATAAAATATTGACGGACTATTACTTTTTTATACTTTGAACAGTAACATAGGCTAATTTCAGGTTTTAGTCGAAATTTCAAATGTACACCTTTTTTTATTAAAATATTTTGTAGTAACTATAAGCCATCTTGACTAGATATTTTTTACAGGACTATTAATTAACTTATTAAATATAAAAAGCCGCAGTATTTGGACATAAATTAAGTTTAAATAAATCTTAAATATGGCGATTATTTGATGTAAATTTTTTGTCTGAACATGTCGTCATTAAACTGGTACCAGTTTTAGACATCATTATGTTGAGATATTGGATATAGTAACTGATAAAGAGACGAACGTTATTATACTACAGTTGTAGTAACTGGAGACACCAAAAAATCAATTACAAAGTATCGAAACCTGCCGATCAAAATCGATACCGTGGACAGAATCGATACATCGCTAACAATATTATATATGGCGATTTTTCGCCAGCACCCCAAAAAATAATTCTAAATTGTTCTGCATAGTCATTTGTTTACGTTTTTAACCAGTATTCTTAAGCCATAATTTAAAGAACTAAGCTTTTGTCAAACAAAAGCAATGCCTGCTGCCTGACTATAATTTAAACATAGTATTCGTTTCTAGAAAATTTGTAAATAGCGATATCTTGATTAGGATCAAGTTCAGAGCTCGAATTCATCAGCTAATTAATTCTGTATAATTACTCACAGAGTGAGAAATGCAGATTTATACTCATTATCTTATTGCTATTTATGCAACAAGATAATGTGCGAATCCAAGTCTTGTTTAGTCTTGGTTGGTTTATGATACGTTTGGACAAAAAAGCATTCCTCCAAGACGAGTAAGAAAGAAGTCCCCTATTTAAAATGCACGATGAGTATTTCCTTCTCCTAGTAGATCTACAAGAAATGTTTTTGGCTCACATTCTTTGTAGCTAAACTCAGTGAAAAACGTACGTATGCATTTCGAATAAGTTCGTTGTCACATTGTACTGTACAAATATACCGGGATATTATTTGCAGTCTGTGTATTGCATTTTAGGCGACTAGATGTGGGACGGACTTCAACTGTAAGCATACAGGCCACGATTCGTCCCCCTCATCTTGCGGTAGTCATCGTTAAATTGATTGAAATTGAAAAGATCGATGTGAAGATAGCATTTTGTGCAGCAGAATAGCATGCGTATTTCTTGACTTCGTTAACTCATAGAAATCATATTTTCATCCTTCTTTTACTCATATAAAGAGGATCATCACACACCAAGTTAGTTCTTGGTATATTTTCTTTATTGGCCAACTGAGGTTTGGGTTGCCAGCCTGCTAGGCGTATTATACTATAGCAATAGTAAATAAAAATAAATAACAGTCATCCTAATTTATAAAATAGCGGTAATAACTGTTAGTGCGTTTTTAGAAATAATTATTTCGAAACCACTACACGAGATAGCAAACAGTCGTATTTCATTACTCGGATGATCAATTTAACAAGACGGTTAATTAAGAAAGTATTTCTCTACAGTTTTGCGAGACCAGCAGTTCACTTTTTCAATCGAAGGATGGATGAAGATCATATACTGTATTCTCATGATATCATATCCGATTATATTCGTAATAGCGAATTACCAAGAGATTTGCAGTTATTGAATATTTCAAAAAGACTAATTATTCTCCAGTTGGTGATTTTAAAAGAGGTAAGTGTTTAAAATATACTTTCTAATACGAATACAGTTTTGGACTACTTAGGTTTGGAATGGTTCAACGTATCAGAACCTTTGAGTTTTTCGAAGCATTTAAAAGGAAAAGTTGTGGTCTTAGATTTTTTTACATACTGCTGTATAAATTGTATGCATATTTTACCTGATCTAAAAGAAATCGAGAAAGAATTTTCAATTGAAGATGGTTTAGTTGTGGTAAGTATATATTATTTTATCATTTTTCTATAGCATTTTTGACTGATTTAACTTTTATGCACTGTGTATATTCCCATCTTATTTGGATACCTATTAATTTTAAAGGCTACATTCTGTGTGTAAAGCACAATTATTTTAAAATGCTGGCGGGTATTTTGTTTAGATACTTTATAATTACTTCACTCATTAGTTAGTTCCACATAGTCTGATAGACTGCAGTCTAATAAGTTTTTACATAATTTCAGAATCAGGAGAGTTATATGATTGTCATATAGAGCTACTTGAAAGCAAAAAATAAAATAAAATAACAAATAATATCTTGGATATACAGTGAGGAAGTTTTATAGTTTAATAGGGGTGACCGTTTATGCAATTACTCTAAAATTTGTATTCAGAGAAGCAAATGTAGTACAATGACACAGAAATAACTGTGACTGAAATAGCTAATTAATGCAATTTCTTTGAAATAATAGCATCACTTCAAAAATTCATTTTTGATGTGACAATTGTATGATATGTCCCTATAAAGAAACACAATATTCTGTTAGCCTTATTTATACATCAAGAGTGCGTTTGTAAAAGCTCCTCGCGTTATCCGAGGTGTATCCAAAGTTTACCTTACCCATTCGTGTATGTTAGATTCAAAGTAAAGCACAATAGTATAAGTGACCATTGTTACCTCGTATTACTCTTACCTTACCTCTCACCTGACTTTACGTACACACTCCAGAGGAATTAAGTTGATCATGATAGTTAAAATAGAAGAGATGCTATTTATGTAACACCGAAATTATACTTATTATTAACAATTTTACATTATATAAGTTCTTTGTCTTTTATCCTAATATATAGTTACTGAAAATTTTTACACTTGGGTTCTAAGCCCACATGCCGCAGTTATTTTTTTATGTTATATTACATGAATATATATATACATATTTACATTGTATGAATCTTATATTTTAATATGCACTTTAATTATCATCTCCAGAAGTAGTCTGCAAATACTTTCGTTGTTATAACCAAGCAAGACGGTGATACTGGTTGAAAAAGGTGTTCTATATATAGCATACGAATGCATCATACAGGTCATTAATTGCACTCTTACGAGAGGGACATGTTAATATGATGTATTTGATATCAGCCACTTTGCAGCCACAAGAACACTCCGCCGACTCAATAATACCCAATCGATATAAATGTTCAGGGAACCGTCCATGGTTAAACTACATTCTAGCCAAGGTGGACTGGCTGAATCTGGATATGCTTCGATCTATATACCAAGACTTTTGTTCCACTTGCCAATGGATATACGCATAGTGTGTAATTTTGGTTTTGTATGTAGATGTCCAATAGACATTCCACTCTTTCTTTAAAATTAGTTCCTGAATTACATGTAATAGCTCCTTGTTACCAAGTATGGGTCTGTATAGAGTTCCCTTAACATGATTTTCTTTGGCTAATTGGTTAACGATAACATTTTCTTCAATTCCACTATGTCGTTTTACCCAGAATAATTCCACTTTGCAGTTTTTTCTCGCATTTCACTTATTGTTTTAATGATGTCAATCAAGATCGGATTCAAGATTATTATTTTACCATATGATAAGCACTTTCGATCAAGTATTCAAGCATGTAAAAGGTGAAGCTTCTAAAAATTTTGTATAGTAAAATATATTAAAGATCATTTTTAATGTGTTTTTTTAATTGTAGGTTGGTGTGCATAGTGCAAAATTCGTAAACGAAAGAGAATCAAAAAATATTTTAGCTGCTGTGCAACGATACAACATACAACACCCTGTTGTTAATGATGATACTTCCGATATGTGGCAAAAATGTGATGTTAACTGTTGGCCTACTTTATTACTCCTAGGACCAAATGCAAATCCTCTTGTGATGTTAATGGGCGAAGGCCACAAAGAAGATTTACGCTTATATATTAAAAATGCTTTGAATTATTACAAATCAAGAAATGAAATTTCAAATCATTCCCTGCCTTTAAAATCAGCGTATCATCTTTTACCAGAATTAAAAGGACCGTTATTATTCCCAGGAAAGATTACTAATTTCGTGGACAATGATGGAAATGAATTAATAGCAATATCCGATTCGGGAAATCATAGAGTGTTAATCATAACTAGTGATGGGTCAATCATTCATCAAATTGGTGGGTCCGCAGCCGGTTTGAAAGATGGAAACTTAAAAACCGCTCAATTCAATGCTCCACAGGGGCTTGTATTCTATACTAAAGATATTTTATTTGTTGCTGATACTGAAAATCATGCAATAAGACGAATCGATTTAAAAAATAATAAGGTAGAAACGTTAATTGGGAATGGCACTCAAGGTAATGATCGTGTGGGTGGGGAGAAAGGAAAAGAGCAATTGATTTCTTCACCTTGGGATTTATCATTATATAGAACCCCTTCCGGAAAAGATGTGCTAATTATTGCGATGGCGGGTACCCATCAAATATGGACCTACTTTTTCGAAGACACAGAATGGTGGAAATCAAAACAATACAAGGCGGGAACTTGTGCGGCTATAGCAGGAAGTGGGAGGGAAGAGAATAGAAACAACCAATACCCCCATGCGGCTGCATTTGCACAGCCTTCTGGTTTAGCTCTATGCAATAAAACTAAAGAAGTATATATAGCAGATAGCGAAAGCTCCAGTATTAGAAGACTGTCGTTAATTGATGGAAAGGTTACTGCTGTCGTTGGTGGAGATAGGAATCCTAATGTGAGTATTTTGTAAAATGTAGGAATAAGTTGAGGAACACACATCCCAGATGGCACGTTAGCTTACACCAAGCTGTATTTTTATTTGATTTTCACTTGTCTATCTCGCTTAGGAGTCTATACATCGCATCGTATCTCCTCCAAGACAACAAGAGCTCAGTTTATATTAAATACAAAATTCATTAATGGCGTAGAAGCATTTGCCAATTAAATATTTTCGAACGGCGTTTTTAAAACCCTTCGGTTGATGTATCTCTTTCAGACTCTTTGAAAGTATATTAAAAGCTATAATGCAGTTGTAATACGGTGACCTTTCAAATAACTGACTCATATGCGCCGGTACAGCAAGATCGTCAACACCCCATGTATTATAAGTTTTATTATAATATCTGTTGGAACGAAATTCAGATATATTTGACACGCATATTTTTCTTTTTTAATTATAAATAATCTCTGTAGAATGTTATTAGAGTCTCGATATTTATATTCTCTTTTAGTACTCTAATAGCATATAATAAGGAGTTCATTTTTTTTCGGCAACATTATCAACATGACCGTGATCGGTACTGATTTATGATACAACGTAAAAATTTGTTTGTTAGGCATTCGGGTATAGACTACACATATTAAAACTGTTGAGTCGTGTATTTAAGTGCAAGCGATTTGTCTAAAGTCCACGAGAGCATTTTAGTTGCGCATTCAGTACTCCTGTGTCTCCCTTCCGAATACAATCGCCTCTACATATGCTTTTAGAATTCAAAGATTTATGCAGATCAGTCGCGTATATGACGTAGGCTCAAGACAGGACCTTGGAGAACTCCTACATTTATTATTTTTGACACAGAGGGACCCAGTTTACCATCTTGACCAATTTTTACAATTTCACTGTGATCTCTCAAATATCATGCTGGATTGCATGGTGGTCTTTACAAACTCTACGAATTCCGTATCGCTCCAACTTATTTAACAACAGTTCTTGATCCGCCAAGTCAAATGCATGAGACAAATCAAACATTAGAGTGGTTACCACGAACTTGTTTAAAACTATTTAGTGGTATATGGTGTATTAAAATAGATTTTTGTGGTGTGTTAAATCGTTACACCACAGAGCAATTTCATCTGACATTAATAAGTTATATTATCTTCGTGCTAATTTGAACCACAGACAATCAGTGGGTGTCAACAATTAATAATACAGAATAGTATTATTTATAGGTGTAATACCTTCATACCAAGATCTAGATTAATAATATTGATTATTTTTTCCAGAATCTGTTTGCATTTGGTGATCGAGATGGCAACTTATATGATGCTAAACTGCAACATGTACTAGGTTTAGCAATTTCCAGCGATGAAGATTACTTGTATGTAGCAGATACATACAATCATAAAATTAAGAAAGTAGATATATCCAAAAATAGTATATCTACTTTAAAACTCACTTCAATTGATAAATCTGCCCTCTTATTCAATGAACCAGCAGGACTGTGTATTCAAGATTCTAATACAGTTCTTGTAGCAGATACAAATAATCACTGTATTAAAGTATTAACTGTTGATTCGGACATCATTATAAGTATTAAACAATTAGAATTAAAATTAGATACAACAGATAGTCCAGCAGTGGATAACTTGAAATGTGAAATAATATTAGGTAAATCGCTTGATTTTAACACAAGAGGTGGTAAATTAATAGTGCAAATTAAATTTAATTTCTTAAAAGGACTAAAATTAAGTTACGATGCACCACAAAAATGGTTTGTTAATGTCCCCAATGCTTCATGGTCATGTGTTCCTGCAAGTGGAGCATCCATAGAAAATATTGATTTAGTATTGAGTATACCAAAACTTTCGTCAAGTAGTGTTTCTGTGGATTTTGTTTTCAATCTTATTACTTGTACAGTTGATTCATGTTATCCAAAAACTTTTATTATTAGACAACCTATTCAAATTACAGAAAGTGGCGTTACTAGTTTCACAAATCAAATAAAAGTTGATGTACAAGTAGATAAGGTTGAATTAACCAAATTGTAAAAAATTAAATGCTTTCTGGGGAAGCGATTTTAGTTGTACCTATTTATTTTTTGATAAAGGAATTGGATTTTTATATATCTGTATACAATGTAATTATGGTTGGTTTTAATAAATATTTTTGAAAAGTTGCTGTATTTTTTATTTATGAATCAATGAATTTATAAAGTATTAATAATTTTATAATTGACTTTCCAATTTTAATTTTAAAACGCAACATTGCAACAAATTTCTTTCGAAGGGTAATTGAGATTTTAATTTTCCAACAAAAAGTCAATAAATCTGCTGACAAAAATCTTTATTTTATAATCATTTGGACAAAATATAAAAATTCAAATAGAAAAAGGAAATTTTAAACAATACAAAAAAAAATGAAACATACGAAAACGGAATTTCGAAGTACAAAATTATTTCATTTAATACTCTTCTGCTCCTTCTCCTTCGCCTTCGCCGGAATCCATACCTACTTCTTCGTAATCCTTTTCAAGGGCAGCCAAATCTTCACGAGCTTCTGAAAATTCACCTTCTTCCATACCTTCACCTACGTACCAATGTACGAATGCACGCTTGGCATACATCAGATCGAATTTATGGTCAAGTCGTGCCCATGCCTCAGCAATAGCGGTGGTGTTGGACAACATGCACACAGCGCGTTGTACTTTAGCCAAATCACCACCCGGTACAACAGTCGGTGGTTGGTAGTTGATGCCAACTTTAAAACCGGTTGGACACCAATCGACGAACTGGATGGTTCTCTTGGTCTTAATTGTAGCAATGGCTGCGTTAACGTCTTTGGGTACAACGTCTCCTCTGTACAACATGCAGCAAGCCATGTATTTGCCGTGACGTGGATCGCATTTTACCATCTGATTAGCTGGTTCGAAACAGGCATTGGTAATTTCAGCAACAGAAAGCTGTTCATGGTAGGCTTTTTCTGCGGAAATAACTGGAGCATAGGTAACCAGAGGGAAATGGATACGTGGGTAAGGAACCAAATTAGTTTGGAATTCAGTCAAGTCGACGTTGAGCGCACCATCGAATCTTAAGGAGGCGGTAATGGAAGAGACGATTTGACCGATTAATCTGTTCAAATTAGTGTACGTGGGTCTTTCAATATCCAAATTACGTCTGCAAATGTCGTAAATAGCTTCGTTGTCTACCATGAATGCGCAGTCGGAATGTTCAAGGGTGGTGTGTGTTGTTAAGATAGAATTGTATGGTTCTACAACCGCCGTTGAGACTTGTGGTGCTGGATATATGGCAAATTCTAATTTTGATTTTTTACCATAATCTACAGACAAACGTTCCATTAACAGAGATGTGAATCCTGATCCAGTGCCTCCGCCAAATGAGTGGAAAATCAAGAATCCTTGTAAGCCTGTACATTGGTCTGCCAATTTGCGAATACGGTCCAATACCAAATCGACAATTTCCTTGCCAATTGTATAATGTCCACGAGCGTAGTTGTTAGCGGCATCTTCTTTACCAGTAATAAGTTGCTCGGGATGGAATAATTGTCGGTATGTACCGGTACGTACTTCATCTACTACAGTGGGCTCCAGGTCGACAAATACAGCTCGTGGAACATGCTTGCCGGCGCCGGTTTCACTAAAGAATGTATTAAAACTGTCATCTCCACCACCGACAGTCTTGTCTGACGGCATCTGACCATCAGGTTGGATACCATGTTCAAGGCAATACAATTCCCAACAGGCATTACCTATTTGCACACCGGCTTGACCAACATGTACTGAGATACACTCACGCTGAAAAAGAAAGAAAACCGAACTAAGTAAAACAATATAAAATCCTTCGATGTAAGTAGCTACAAAACTAGGATATAATTAAGAAAAAAATTCATTTTGTGGGAACAAACATATTTTTAATAATAAAATCAAATTTAATACATTTACAAAAACATTTAGTATTTTCTCAAATGGAAATTCTTTTTTTCACTAATGTTCCAACAAGTTTGTATCGCAAAGTGGCTTATTGCTATTTCAATAACCGTAACCCATTTTCAAACCATTTCCATAAAATATGAGTTTGATAGATGTATAGCAGCTAAATATTAAAAACAAATTCCGGTGAGAACATTAGACCAACAAGAGCAATTGCACTCAACGACAAAAATAAATTGAATAACACTCATTTATATCTGCTTTGATTTATTTAAATTTTCATCGGAAGGTAAATGTATGAGTAAAATAATTACTTTGTATATATTTTAAACAGTTTGTTGTAATTTCTTATGACTATTTTGTTTTAGATGCTATAGCTAGCTTCTCCGCTCTGAATGAAGATTTCAAATAAATCGAAAGCTCAAGGCAGATACGAGTTATTAATTCATTTGTATCATTGGTTACAATCCTCAATAGCAAGCCAACTTCGTATCTAAATTCAAAACTTTGTGATAAATTCAAAAATTGATTTCAAAGTTCTTCAATGTATCATATTATCAATTTATAAAAATGTGTATTTTATAACTATTAAAATGAGGTAAAGAGTACCTAGCTTGCAAACAATCAGTTGGCGATTTTTATGTTAAATATATCAAATACTTTTAATTGTACGAGCAAAATTTTATCAATAATGTACCTAGTATGTAGGTTTCGTAAATTCTTTCTAAAAAAAGGTTGCGAAAGGAACATTTTCAAAATAAAACATGAGCAATAAAAGTTCTTGGTAATTGCATTTCCTAATTATCTTGCAACATGGGCGTTTTTATTTTTTTGTACAACTGTACTTGATAATTTCTAATAGATACACGTATGCAAAACTTTTTCCGTAAGTATACAATGATTTATGTTTTAAAATTGATAGGTAATTGCTAAAATGAATCGAAAGTACCTACTCTTAACTTTAATGACTAGTTATTCGGTTAAGTTATTGATTACAAGCGTACTTGGAAGCGGTAAAATGGCGTCGTCCACGTGAACTAATAACGGTTTTAACGGCTTTTTAGATACAGTAATTTTTATCTTTGGAATTATCTATTATAGTTTTACATTGAAAAGCTCGTAGATATAATAAAATAATACAGTATTATAACGGTTTTTAGAATCGATAACTGTAGATTGGGCGTGACAAAATGTCTGAAACAATGCCGGCTTATGACAATAGATAAAAAACTGTCTAAATATTTCTGTCAATTAAGTTACACTTATCCGGTAATTAATTTAAATAAGAAATATGCGAAATAACAGTTCAATTTAATAAATATAAATTAATATTTATATCCGTATTCATTAAATTTTACAACCCGTAAATATAAACGATGGTTACACAAGTATTTCGATTAATAGATTAAGAAAAGTATTTTAAAAGACTTACCATTTTGCTTGCAGAGTTTTAAGATGTACAACGAATAAAATGGAATAGCACAAAAAGTGTTATTTAAAAGAGATCCCTTGGAAGCGCTAGCAATGAGGCGATCCAAACGAATTTGATAGATTTTCAATTGTCGGTTGCTATATATAAGGTCACTGACGTCATGACAACGCCTAAAATTTCATTGGCTCCCCACGCTTTTCCTTTACTAAAGCTGCATCGCGTTGGCGTCAACTGATTTGTATTTCGAATAATTATGAAGAATTCTGGAAGGATATAAAAGGGTTACTTAAATTAACAGGGTGGCCAGCTAAATTCTCTATTATTATTATTATTATTGTTATAAAAGAATTATTATTTTACCTTCTTTTATTTACTAATACTAATTCTGTTAAACATAATTAGCTATGTAAAACATAGGTAGGTATATACCTATTTAAAACATCTACAATTTTGGTTTGAAATGGAAGAAACCAAAAATAGATAACATATAAATAGATATCCGCTAGAAAAGATTATTCTTTTAAAGTCAACTTATTTTCTGTTTGTTGTTTTGCATGTGTTCGTTAAAACCGAAGAGAAAATATCGAACTGATTCAATTTTTTAGACGTATCTAATCTTTTCGTTTACTTTTAAATTATTTATCGCCAAAATAGTAAATTAATTTCTCTTTTTTAAATGCATATACCTACTTAATTGACGTGACTCATTCAGATTTGTATTTTATTGATCGTCCTACTACGGTGAGTTCAGGCCCATATTTGGATACTACGTTTTACATGAGGTCATCGCTAGTTCTCCTTGCTAAAATGGACAGCTTATTCGTTCCACATAAATTATGTAGGTTTTCATGTTGTTATTTAATCGATATGTTTATTATGTAAATAACAACTGGTTAAACAACCCTTTATTATTCAGTATCGTACGCATTATTTTCTATATCGTAACAATTTTCTTGAAAAAATATATTTAAAGCATTCTTATGTATAAATAAAAACAAATAAGTTTTAATCTACATATGTATACTTATATCATTTAATTATTATTATTAGGTATACACAATACAGTACATCAGACTACATCGATGCAGGGGTATAAAACTTGGCAGCTTTCCAACTGATCGTTTTATATATCTATTTTTTTATCTTTCATAGAGTTGTAATAAAGTCATTGAACTTCAAGCAATGCTTACTTTACTACTACATGAGTAGTCGTAAAAAGGAACGTGAACTGATAATTGTAAAGTATTATGCTTAATGTACCACTCTATACTCTACAGTAAGTTACAACGTTATAACAATTTTCAGACAGTGAATAAAAATGGAATTATCATTTAATTTCTCTTTGGACAATATCGAGGTCGGTGAAATTGAGGTAAATCTGCAACGGTCTTTCACTTTGAAACAGAGAAGATATGCTCCCGTAAAATCAATTCTAAAAACAAGAAGTTTATTTATTTACAACATATGGAGTACATATGCCTAAAATACGTATAAAACAATGAATCGGACTTCACTTGGAAAATTGATTTTTAAAATGCAAATTTTTGTAGTATTTAAATGTAAATATGTATGTGATGACGAAAATGCTATTTTTGTAATCTAATTTTCTGTTAGAAAAATTGTCCGGCATTGATTAGATTAGACAACTAGTTATACAAGGATTGAATTTATTATACTGCTGTATAGGCAACCAACAATCCAGATTACAAATCGTTGCAGAGGGGAGGTAATGGAGTAACTAGAACTGAATATTCTATAATTCCCAATTAATCTTACTTAATTCTACCCTTTCTTGAAGTAACTAAAATTTAACATACAACTATAACTATATGACAGGTATTTAATATTGTTCTGCTTCTGTTGCAAATATAAATTATATGCCATTTACCTCTGCCTACTACTTATATGTTTTCCTGAAGGATTTTTTGAGGATCCTTCAAGTGGATTCAGCCATAGTAAAATAACGTCAGTATATGTCATCAATAATATTACATGAATACGGATAATAATAGATACTTTGAATTTGTAAGTAATACTGAAAAGAAATTTGCTTTTAATGTAAGGTACTTGCAAAATTTGAAAATACAAAGAAAACGTAAGGAAATACAAATACAGCAAATATTTACGAACAAATGCATAAACAAAGTATACCTCAAATTTGTGACCAATCACAAGCCGCGAAAAGGTCCTATCTTTTCTAACGGCACTCTTAAAGTGAATGATGATAGTTACAAATCGATCCAGAGGGGAGGTAATCAATGGAGTAAAAATTTGTAACTAAAATTCTAACATACAACTTAATTATATGACAGGTATTTAATAACTTTCAAATAAACTACTTTGGATTGACATTTTTAATTTAGCTTTATATATTTATATTAAACAACCATTTATTGTAAATGAGACTATATTACAGCATTAATTAGACATATATTTATTTATTTTGATGGTGCCATAAGTGCTTCTAAATCTTTCATTTCCCTTGCTGCTTAAAGTGAATGATGATAGATTAGCTTCTTTTCTTCTGCAAGTTTCTATAATTGCATCTCTAATTACTTTCTGCTTGACAGGCAAATTCAACTTCAACGGAAAGCAGTCTATTTTTTTGACAGTCTGTTATGGTGGAAAGCCCCATAGAGGACACCAACAGTTAATAAACTCCATCGGCTAAACTGCAATTAAAGATATATTAAACATATAAGGTTAGGTTACATTATGTAACAAGGACAAGAAACGATATATATATGTTAGGATGTAACAACGCGAATGGTTTATATACATGTTTTACCTTAATAAGGGGTGAAACTCTAACGGGTGCTGGTAATCCTGACATTTTATATTTGTTTTATACTTATATTTTAAGGAATGGGACTGATAAATTTGGTGGTAACTCCGACTGTCACTGTTTTGTCAAATATCAGAGATGCCAACGTAATTTCCCCACACATAACTTTTATCTGAAAATGATTTCGCTCAAAAACCAACTGCGCATGTAACGAGAGTATTCGATCACAGGGATATAATTCTTTTCAACTAAACGAATAATCATTTGGATTCAACATATGACGTGTAGTGTTTTTTTCGCGAAAAACAATATTTGCTTGTAGTCAGTAATTTTCGGTTGCGTGAGTATTTAGTTGCAAACATGGCTGCGTTGACTGTGGTTCTGTCAGTTGTTGGCTCAATCCTTCTAACTCCTTTTTTGATGATATTAGTGAGTATTATATTTTTGGCATCTATTGGAAAATCATTGGGAGTCAGAAGATTATACATCAAATTGCTTCTTATGATATTTGAGGTGAGTACATCCGATTTTTTCCCGATTGACGTCCACCTGTCTGACAATTGGTGGCTAATTTACTGAAGGCATACCTACATTTTAAAGTTTGTTGTATATTTCTTTAACGATTTTTGCAAATTGTACTTGGAAGGTCATTCATTTAATGATTTGATAAAATTTCATTTCCTTGTTTGTTGCCATCAGCGAATCTCTTGATGAACTTAATTTGTTTTTAATAGAAAGAATATGCACATTTGTCTTTCAAATATCTCTAAATTTTAGAATATACCATTTTACTTCCTATTTTTTTAATTTCATAATATTCCTTTAGTAAAATACGAAATCAAATAAACTATCTAGTGATACATACTACATACATTGAAGAAAATTGCAAGCATGCACTCTAAACAAATATTTGTTGAATATTTAATTGTAAATAGAATAATTTAATAAATATAAATACAATCAAATCTATACAATTTTATTTGTGCTATATTTTGTTATACTTATAAATTTGCAATGCAGATAAACTATATATGATAAAAATAATAGTCTGATTTGATTATTTATTAATTTATTCTTTGGAAAGAAGTGTCTGATGAATCAGATTTGAAGTATAATACATATGTATGTACGTGTGTCAATTCAATAGCAATTCTTTCGAATTTAAATTTAACTGCATCATTGTCGTATAATTTTGCTGTTCTCGTTTCTGTTTAGACAATATGAAAAGCCACTCAAAGATGATGATGATAATTTGAGTTCAAATTGTAATACTGACGATAACTAGTTTCATAATAATAATACAAGATGTTGTCTTCACAGTTTACCAAAATGATCGCAAATACCTATTCAATCTAAAATTAGGGAACTTGTTAAATTAACTTTCTTCGTTCCACAAACTGTCGGCCAAGTATTAATATTTATGTCGCGTGCCAATTTATTCAGGTTCATTAGCATTCAACAATTGTGTGCTTCAAAGTTTCACTTTTAGTTACATACATATTCAAAATTTTTAAGTCAAAATAATTGTGGTCTGTTGTTATTTAGAGACATTCTTAATAAGTCGACCTTGAAACATTTCTAATGCTTGCAGCCGCAAATTTAAAAACATCTTATCCAGTTAGGTATGTAATGTTTATATATTGTAATATTAAGCATTATTGAATATACAAACATCAAATATTGACAAATTCGTAGATAGATGAAAAAGATGAAAATAGGTGAAAATAAATTTGTATGAATTCAATATGAGATTAAAATCTACAGATGTTTGGAAAAAAACTGAAACAATTCAAAATGAGATCTTTAATTTATCATTTACAGATGTTTTAGGTACCTACATATGTACATATATAGTAATCAAAAATGTTAGTAGAAAGTTAATTTTAGTAACACATATAATCTAAAACCATACCAAACGCATGTATACAACAAACAAATAAAACAATAAAATAGTTTTTAAAAGACATAAATCCATTACATTGTATTTATGTATATGGTATATTAATAACGTTTAATTTATGTCCCGGAATAACAAACTTTAATATTGTTTCATCTATATGATTCGATAATAAATCGAAAACTACTTTTTGTATTGCTCAAAGTCCTTAGTCTAAAGTATCTACCTACATGAATTTAAAAATAAATTAGTATTTTCTAGTATTGACGCTTTTTTTTAAAAATTCATAATTTTGTGACATTATAGGTAGATGCACTTAGAACATTTATGCCATTCTCATCTATTACAATTTTAACTGAATTACGTTATTCAAGCTGTTTTTGAAGATAGGTTTTATAAACATAGTTTTTTTATTGGAAAACGAAATACTTTGTATCAAAACGCTTATATGCCAAAGTAATCGGTGCCAAGCTATGAAATTATGACGCTTATAGTTATAGCATTTAAAAATGAAATATTTTGTATAATTTTTCCATTATTAGATAATTATATTTAATGTAGGATATTAGATTTTGACGTCATGGGTGTAAAGGGTGTCAATATCTGATTACGAATTTATCGAGATCCCCAAGCACAAAGTTCAAGTTTTGTTTATTGTTAGCAACAAAATAGAAATAATTCTCATAAATGAATAGTTTCTTGATCCTGAAATATATCTTATCTCGATGACCTCGAATTTTGAATTTTACATTGTATTGTATTAATTATATCTGAATAAGTTGCACCTAAAAGGGAGATTAAAAATGTTTTGTCAAAGGCGATTAAGGTTCCATTGTTCAAGAATAAAGAAATGATTTTTTTCTTTCTTCATGGTAATGAACTTGTCCTATTTTATTTTCTCATTCACTGTTGGCAAGATCTTGGGCGTCAGATGCATATATTTATGAAAATATTAGTATCTGAGATAAAGGAGTTACGGTTCTATAAAAAGCAGTTTAATTTTAGTAATCTATAATTTAAAAATATATTCAAAAATTGTTGCTACAGTGATATAACAAACAAAATATGAACATCATACGTGTGGTTTTGATTAATACGCTTCTCGCGATTTATGACAGAATGATATAAACAATTTCCCAATTTTTATGGGATAAAAATTGAAGGATCCAGAAAGATTTCGTTGTTCACATACAGTCTAGATTCAAACTGGGTTTTATTTAGGTTTAAAGATGATTTCTTGTTTGGGTTGTAGGATAGTGAAGATATTTCTAGGTGAGTGTGGATTCGGCCACTCGTTCCTATTGCTTTAATTTATAGAAAGTACGAAATGCCTCCAGTCGTTTAGAATTTTCTTCGTGTTCCATGCTAAGTTACACAATAATTAACTAGTTTTTCTTGTGACATTATATTTTCAATTTAGAAAACGATCGTCTCGTGGTAGATACCGTTTACAGAAATATGTTGTCTACTAAAGCACATTTCTAGGAGAGAGTTAAACATGTGTTAATTTGCTAATCCATTATCAGATACATAATTAAAATCTTTACAACAGTAACAGTTGTCAGTTCATACATTTTCTTCCGTATAGTCAAACAAAACAAGGTTTTACACTTTAATTTTTTTTATCAAAGATGTTGATTCTAACGTGGACATATTACTGCTGTCAGTTAAAACTTGGTATTTGGTTTTGGATACCCGAGTACCCAGTTATTCGAAATTTTCTTATCATGCATATTCGGTTTGGGATATCCGTAATCCGATGCCGGGCATCTGTAACTTGGTTCTGACTATTCGTGACGAGATACGAATATTGCTTCTAATTTAGTTTATTCATATTAATTCAAATACAAGATCTGTGCGGGAATTACGAGAAGAATAGAGAACTGCATTGAAATGAAGAACCCTTACCCCATTTTCAAAAATTTTGAGAACCGAGTATCGGGTTCCTACAAAACAACGGTTCATGATACAATTAGGAAATTCACTGTCATGTAATTTATATTGTGTTTGATGCGAGGTGACCCTGGTTATAATATTTTTTATTGCATCTATTTTCAGTGAAGGAGGAAGTGTACAGTAATTTGTAGCAATTAAGAGTAAATAATTAAGTTTCAATTCCAGTGTGTGTAGCACAAACATCAATCAGTAATCGATTCTACAAACCTTAACTTACATCTTAGATATTAACGTAAGTGTAAACGACAAGCTGCGTGTAAACTTGTAATCTGATTATTTCTAAACACAACCTATAAATTAAAAATTAAGGCGATTGTATAGACACCACCATCTATGTATTGACAGCACATTGTTTTATTATTAACGCGACCTATATTTTCTAAGTAAATAATTGATATATTGATTTAGACAGAAGTGATCTAGATGTTAAGTACGTTCAATTGTAATTTAGTCTAAATATTATATAAAAATATTTTATATTTGTACTAGGGATGCAGTAAAATGTAAGTTTTTCGGACATCTAATTATGACTTTTGCTCGTTGTGGATTTCTGAACTTACAATAAAAAGCTTATTTATTTATCGGATGAGAGAAACGACAATATTTTTATAAACTTTCCTAGATAACTCGATCACTTTATCATTTTCTACAAATAGATAGATTCATCTGTACAAGATAGTTTTGGGGACACATAAACGTTATATTCTATTGCCAGTTATCAACCATTAAGAATGTCTGATGTATGCGGGATTCTCCTTCTTAAGATTTTCCGGAAACACGTCGCTCGCTACCGTATGGCATCTCATATACCGAGTATCAACGAGATCATGTATCAGCCAGCCATTTATTTATTAGTTAAAATAAAACTTTGGAAATTCGGACCGTATATATGAGTGATTGGTGGGCTTCTTCAGGTGCACTCAGTTTTTCTATAGCACTTCCGGTCAAACCGACAACATGTATTATTTCTGTTCATATTCTGTTTTATGTAAAAATTTGCCATCTAGTGTAGGTCAACTTTTGACATTTCAGTTAAAGATGGCGGTATCTGTTAAATTTATCCATTAAAGTGAAACTGCTTCGCAATAATTGTCGAAATGTAACAACCATCAAAGTTAGCTTTGAAAACAATTAAGAAACGTATTTTTCCAATTTTCACGCATTGAAGAAGGAAACATGTATTTCACGTTGAAATTACTAAAGAAAATAAGATTTGTTTTTCATTTTCAAATGACAGGTACTCGTTTTTTAAAAATAGTAACACCTATTTTTTATTACAGCGCCATATTGGCATAGTTTTAGCTTTCAAGTGATATAAAATATGCTGTGGTTTAGTGGTAGACAGGTAGTACAAAATAAAACAATAAAATAAAAGATTTGGTCAATAACAAGTGTTTGAAGATATTAAAAACTGATCGATTTCTATTAGATATAACGATAGTCAAAACAGTAAATAATGAATAATCATTTTTGTTCTTTAAAGTTTTTAATATCAGTGATTAGATGGGTTGTTAACATTTTGCTGTGGCGATAGCGGACCAATTTTTTGTTGTTTGATCTCCAATCATTTCGTTTCGTTTCTTTTATATCTCTTAACAGCGTTCGTTAAACATTTCCATATATTTTGGTCGAGGGGGTGAGCGCAACGGAAGTGAGGACACAGGACAAATTTATTTGGTCTTCAAGAAATTTTCCCCCTACCCAATATATACCTCGGATGATTATCTGATTGATGAAAAAGGATATTCTGTTTCGTGTAAGGCAACATAGAAATCAGAAGAGTCATTCTGGCTTATACTCTTGTTTGTCCAATAAATTGGACTGACTTTACATGGCAAAAAAGTAGCAAAAAAAATTGAAAGACCTCACTTTTGACTTCCCAACCGATCGGTAGATCAGACTATCTTGTTGAAGTAAACAGTCTCTACACAAACGTTTTCCAAAGTACTAAAGTGCCAAAGTATGTTGGTTACCACTTCATTATAAGGGAACACCATTAATCGTAACTGCCTTAGCGGCATCATTTCGAAAGAGGATCCCAATCATGTCCCGGAATAATTAGTATCGCATTGTTACATGACCAATATCCATTCTTTCTGCAAAATTTGTTGGAAGCATCACTAATTGTTGAAAACGATACCTACTGTATGGAGGTCTCTGCGTCCTGTGTGTGTCTGGCTCCTGTGTTTGCTAACTGGCTATGTTTCCGTGTGAACAACGACGCATAAGTGGTATTTCGTCTTTAGGAGAAACGCAATCTTCAATTTTTTTAATTAAATTGCAATTATATTTTATAGTTCGATGATCAAGTGCATTTTAATAATTACTAAGTAATTTCTAATGATTGAAAAATGAGCGCGTAATTTGGTAAATGGCAATATGGGAATACTTTACCATGATATTTATTTAATATAGTGGTTTGACGTTTATCGGACCAAATCCCTGGATTTTTAGTGAATATTTTTAATTTAATATTTAAAAATAAATAATGGCACTGCTTAACTTTATTTAAACGAATTTATTTTCGTTATTTAGAGGAGAAAACGAAACGATTACAAAAAGAACATCGAAATTTGTTTTTTAGATTCCACTTATTATGCAGTTGTTAGTAATTAAGTCATTTGTATTCATTTAGTTAGCACATATTTTTCAATTTAATTATTGCTATATGCTGCGTTATTGCTATATACATACGCCTCGACAACATTTTAAAAATGTTTATAATGACGAAATCGCGAACACAACATTGACCTTCAAGTTAGAAAAAGTGACCTATAAATGAAGATTATTAAGTATTGCAAAATTTTTAACTTCAAATTTATTAGTTCTGATATGGGTATTGTTTCTGGGTTTAATTGTGGAAAAATTCTAACGAATAATAGAATATGTATTTACCTGTTATCGTTTTTATAATTAATTTATTACTTGATTAAGTACTTTATTTATATTTAATTGATATGAGACTTATTCAAGGTTATAGAAATATTTAGAATGAGTTATCACTATTATTCTATTGTTCAGTTCATTTATGGTGCAATCAATTAATATTTTACAACATTGTAATTTGCCTGTAGTATAATTAGTTGTTTTGTAATTGAGATAAAACAGGAAAATAGGAAATAGAGATTTAATTTAATTTTCACTGACAATTAGTGCAATATGGCAAAAACGTATCTAAAATATTTACGTGCATAACGATATGAATCTTATTTTATCATTTTAGTATGGCAGAATCAATATTGAAGTAGCACAAAGGAAAGTTCGCAAAGATGACAGCGACGAGGAAGATACGGATGTCTCTCCAGAGACTGGTCAAGAATCTAAAGTAGAAATCAAAAAATCTGTCCCGCAAGGCAATTCAATACCAAACGGTGTTGTCACGAATGGTTACTCTAATCATAACAGCACATCTTTAATTAATAGACAAGATAACCTGATCCTTTTACCCGAACCACCAAAAATTCCAACTCCACCTCATCATGATACCGATATTTCAGAAGCAAGTCTTAATAAGGATGATAATGTGGTAAGTATACTTTTTACTAATCAGATTAGTAACAATTACAAAAAGTATTATATTTGCAATACCGTAGAGAGGTCACTTTTATTTATGGGTACATGTACACATATATTCAAATCAATTTATAAATAAATGGATAAAGATTGTATTCGGATTAATGGCTTGATATTGTTTTAACATTTTCAAGGTTAGATTAATATGTGCTGAGTTTTGATAATTTTTTTTAGATATTTTTGAACTTCTTGGAAGGCTCCGAGATGCATAAAATTATGTACAACTAACTTAATAGAGTTTTTAACGCATATTTAAATGAACTACAATGTCATATATTTTACAATCATTTTTCAAACGCTAATATATATAATAACGGGGAAGGGTGCCCCGTCAGCTGCTTGGTGTATAGATCATACAGACAGTTGTGTCTCTAACACACACTCGAAGCTTGTCTGGAGGGTAGTGGGGATACGTATAGTTTTGGCACACTTTTTATCAGTGTCAGTGCATTTGGCAGGAATTGGAAAAAATGCAATTTTCCTCTAAACTAAAAAAAAAAAATAAAAATCGTTGAATTTGTAATAAAAAATTGAATCAGATACACTTTTTTTCGGGCCATATAAAAAAATAAATTGATGTTTCTCGAAAACAAAACGTCGGATAAAAATTAAAAATCAGTACGTTAAAAGTGCCAATGAGAAAGTGTTTAGTTTAGTTTTTTGCTATCTCTTCAAAAGTCAGAAAGAAATAAAATCCATATTGTCAAATTCCCGTTTCTCCCAAATATCTCAGCAGGCCATGAAAATTTTTCAAGTTTCTAAACGACATGTAAATAAACTTCAAAGAACGCAAGTTTTTCTTAATTTAACCTAAGCTGTATCTCCTACAAGTACTGAGATTCCCATGCTTAGGACCCTTATCTTGGACACACTGTATACCATGTACTGTATTACAAATGCACAAATACATTTCTTAATATTATTTTACACAGATTACAGTACCTTTGTACGCGAAATGTGCGACAAAACTCGACGGAGCTAGAACATGTTTTAAATAATATTCGAATTGCAATAGCGTCTACTTTTGATCAAGATATGTCTCGGCAGTGTGTCTTAGTGCGCTTGGGCTTCATCTTTACGTATAGGCAATTATTATATTTTAACTGAATATGTATTTCGCATTTACTTTATCGAATTATTAATTGCACTAACATCTCTTTCGATCAGTTTACTTGTAAAGTGTACTACGAGCAACAATGGGCGCATCCAGCAGAAGCAAACTGTTTCTTTCTGCAACAATATAAAATATGATTCATTTGCTGTTTGACAAATCCATTGAGAACTATTTTGACACATTAATTGGACACCAATTCGAAATAATTGGCATAATTTTACCAAACTTCGAAGAGTAGCCACAATGCATATAGGTATATACATAATATGTTTAAGACGTAAGTACATATGTATTTATACAAATATTTGTACAATGTAGATTATAAATTAGAAACGGTGCATTAAGAGTGCAAATACTGCGATCAAAACAGCACGTGAATCTGGAAATTGCGTTGATGTGACAATTTAATGGATAAATAAATTTCTACTTGTTAATACGGTTAATTTAGCAAAAACATAAGAGACAAAGCATGTGTTTGTACACTGTCCTGTGTGTCACGATAGATCTGATAAAATAGATGTCATTGTTAGTAAAGTCGTAAATATCTCTGTGTTCATTGTCCCATCTGTGGAATGGAAACACCTTCAGTAGTCTTCCAGTTTACCTTTTCAAAATAGTTACTTGGTTTGTCTTTGCAGAAACAATAAAGTTAGCAATCGCTTTTTCGTCTTCGGAAGGTTTTACTTTTTTTAGATATGTTGTTTGAGTGTGAAAACTTCATACTAGTTTGTAATGTCCACGATTTAGGATTGGTAATTTATAACTTCTGAAACATGTCTCCGTAATCAATTAATTTATTTGTATCATATGATGTGATCCAATGTCAAAGTCCTTGACTTTGTTCAGGGAAACATTAAAGAATATATCTAATTACTGTTTTATTTATCGAATTATGATGTTACTGGTTATTTCATTTCGTTTTAAATAACACTTTTATATTGTACAAGTACAAATTAAGGCAATTTAGTTCTTGCGATAAATGCCGAGGATACACTACAGTGCTTTCGAGAATTGTCCAAAGAAGAAGAATATTTGCCATGTAATTTTTATCGTGTTCAAGATAATTTCAGAAAGAAAATATTTTGGAATAAAGTACTCACATTTTGTAATACATTAAGTTGGAAACGCACATATGGTACGTATTTTTGCGATGATGGAGATAACTAAACGCAAAATTAAGATGATCCTAATTAGTGGGCTTAGCAGCCAACCTGCCTAGCTGCTAACCCCTAACTTCCTTCCCCTCTAATTAATGATGATGTATCTTAAAAAAAGAACAAAGATTAATTAGAATTACGTATTATCCTTTTTATTTAAAAGATTGTAAACTTGTAAAACCTTGTTCACAAGCCACTAGTTATACGTTAACCAAAATCAAAAATCTGGTTTAGAATATGAGGCATCTATAAAAAATGCAGTGTATACCCGAATTATATTAATATTAATGTTTTGTTTTGTATACCACAACTGCTAATTTTGTTATCTTTTCAATTATTATTGTAGTAACCCTATGTCATTTAAAAATACCATTGTAGTTAATGTAAGTGAGGTTGTTCTTACTTATATTTTCACAATAATTAATTCATAGTATCAACTTTGTTACGATTGTGTAATTTCATAATAAGTTTTCGTAAAGAAATTCATAATTTTTAGTGAAACACTATTTGCATGAGTATTTGTCAAACGTTATTTAATATCGTGACCTCGTTCGATTACCTTGTTTTTCGTTTTATTCAGTAATATACGGAAATAGTATATTAAATGACTTACAATGTAACATAACATGCTCTTTGTAATATTTTATATCTTTCATGTATTAAAATAAGAAAAATCTGCAATATAATCTAAATCGATATAAGAAACATGCGATACATAATTACTGGTAATATTGAGTTTGATATACAGGGTGCTGCATTAATTATGGGAAATATTTTAACTGGAGATACTACGTGTAAAATAGTGACCAATGACCAAAAATAGCCTTATTCAAAATCGCACCGTTTTCAAGATGGTCTTCAAAGTTCCAGAAAAAAAATCGTTTTTTCCATCTTTAAGCTAATCTACTTGTACGATTCTTATGGTAGAATTTTCCCAAATTAGCAATTAGCTTGTGTTAACATCAATAGAACTTTTTCTTTATTGATTTACAAGCACGAAATTCACCTAATAGACCAGTTAAAATGCCAAAAATAGGATCTCCTTGTAGAAACTTATATACTTATATATATTATGCTTGGTTTTCGAGAAAAACGAGAAAGTTCGGAAGGATTTGTATAGTGTAGATATTTATTTTTTAGATATTTTAAAAAGTTAAGCATCATTTTATTTTAGCCTACAGATCTTGGACACTGTTTTTATGCGTGGCTTGAATTAGTTATACGGAAAATTTTAATTTGAAATTGCCTATTATTTTCTTGTTAACTTAATAGGATGGGGTGAAGATGAAATCAGTATAGCCTATTCTCATCTTAGATGGCAGTACCTAATCTTAAAGGAAAAATACCTCAATAACAATGAAGACGACACTGTCCAATTCAAATTACTCGGTATCGCTGTGATAATACAGTGTATAAATAGACGAGGTGTATTACTATGTCTGTTTTATTAATGGAAGAGGATACAAATGCCCCTATAGGCTCCCTGCTGAGTATAGGATGATTCGTAAGTTATACAACGCACAGACCTTTTGAGTGGTATGATTGCCACGGTAGTAAAAAGTTGTTAAGGTGTCTGTTTTTGTAGTCACAAGAGTGCCTAATTTTATTGGTAATACCCTTGGCCAATAGGCATTCCGTTTAGCTTATTAATTATCTATTCTGTTGCAATCCTAGTGATAAAATATTATCACATTGCGAAGTCCGCATACATTTCACGATAATTGAAAGATCTGTTTCTTGCTAAAGCGGAATCAACGAATATTATATATTAATCATATAAAATTTCACTCTGTATACAACAATTATTTATTAATATCGATAATGATCATACTGTGCTTGCAATAAGATACGAAATGGTTTTGTCGATATTGGGATGTATCACGTATATAAAATCTGCAGAACAAAAAGAGAATATTGTAATCATTCTTAAAATTTGTATTTATTGCTTCAATTATAAGAAGATAATATGATATGTACCTACTTACAAGAATGTCATTATTTTATAGTATTTTCCAAGATACTGTAAAATGGTGTTGTCATGTAAAGCAATCATCAATAGAATGTTGGAAAATAAAAGTTTTGTGTTTATAGGCTCAAAAAAATTGTACACTTATAAGGGCTTTGACGAAAGTTTCAAAACATTCAAATTAGTGATAAATTATGTCCAGCAAAGAAATAATTGATTATGCTGTCGTAAAAAGCTGGTTCAAATAAAGGATTTAAAATACTACATAGTTTAATAAATTGTGATATTCTGTTAAATAACGCTTCAGGATCGTCATATAAAATTACCATCATTATCATAAATTGTATGTATGTACAAGTTTGCTATTATTTTTTATTTTGTTTATTTGTTTCTTTCGCTTCTTTCTGTATTTCTTTCTTTTTTGCTGGTCTTCGTTTTTTCCTCTATCCAATCATCTTGCTTTCATATATTTGTGATGTTTAGTTGATACTTGGAGAGTTGTTCTTTCTTTTTTTATTTTATATTTTCCATAGGAATCTCATTTATAATGTGTTTCTTTGTTGTTTAACACTTCAGCTTTTTTTTCTCGTACTTTAAAAATATCGTTTCTTTTGCGTTAAATTTGCATACTTCTTCCACTGAAGTTGAACAAGTTGTCACAAAAATGAAGAAACTGGTATGGCTATTTACAAAAATATTTTTTTCAAAAAATACAAGTGAAACATTTGGAAACGGAAGAAGTGAAAAACCGACAGAAAATTGAATGGAATAGAAGACCTCGGCAATAGAGCAATAACGTTTAGATAGCTCGAAGGACGTGAAGCTATTGCATTAAATAATGAAAAGTGAATCATCACATATTTTTAAAGGGCAGAAGTAAGGATGAAAGAAAAAGAAGGAAGAAGTTATTTAACAAAAATGCATTTAGGTATATAAACTTTAAAGGTAGTTTCAAACTCTGCAATGTATCAACGAGCATACAACTTCGATTATAATTTTAAAATTATATAAATTCTTTCTATCCATTACAATAACGGGTTTATCGTGTAATATACGGAAAAATTTTGGTTTCCTGTTTAAGGAAAACAGCAGAATTGCATTCAATTACTGCTGTTTTATTTAAATTACAAACATTATCAATCGGAAATACATATGCTAATAATGTATTATTATTCCTTTTTTATTTCGTTTTTATCTCGAAACTCTAACAAAAGGAAATTTAAATATTTGTATGTTACCTTAATTCTAGATGTAACAATACAAGCTAAAAATATGTAATATTGATAAAGATGCGAAAAGCCGTATCTGAAAGTATCTAGAACTTTAACCGCTGTTGCATTGATGACTACTCAAAACTTTATATTGAAGATGTTGATTAATACATAAGTGTGATCTTGAGTATAATGAGATAAGCAGTTCTGTTATGTAATTAATTTAGTAGCGATATAAAAAAGTGAATCTGCCTCAACCTTGATGGATATTCAAAGAATTGATGATATTTGTGTACATCGCAGGACGTAATTAAAAAAGTAAACCTGATAAAAAAGTTAGATATAATTATACGTAGTTTAACGACACAAAATATGTAAATTACTTTTTTTTTATTAAGGTCAAACATTTCGAATTGTCAACATGCTTCGACTACATCAAAGCAGGTATGGAAGCCATTATCGAGGATCAAGTGACGTCCAGGTTTGTGGCGGAAGAATTGAAAAATTGGAATTTATTAACCAGAACCAATATGAATTATGAATTCATATCATGGCGGTTAACTTTTATATGGATGTGTGGCTTTGTGGTCCGGTACTTCTTCCTATTTCCGTTGAGAGTGATCATTTGCTGCTTTGGAGTAAGTAAAAAATGTTTATATATTTATTTTTACAAATTTTTTTGATTACATGTTCAGTTTAAAAAAAGTACATCTTCTTAATGGGTTTAATATGTAGATAGTATATGAACTATACAATTACAACATTTTTGATTAAATACACAATACATACATGTACTATGAGTGTAACTAATTATTGATAACTATAATTGATTAAATTACAAAGTTTTTTTTACTCGTCCTATTACACAGTGTGTTTAGAAATTGATGTATGGTATTAGAAATACATTAGTTATTTATGTCAATTGCTACTACCTACCAAGAGTTGGAATTATGTCAGGAATTTGAAGAGGTCAATCGTTATCATATAGCGTTGTTTTCTAAGTAATGCAAATTCAATTAATTTTTTTACAGTGTTTTTACATAGTTCCACTACTCCTTGACCTCCAAATGCTTTGCAAGTTTCTAAAACCTTCTACGGAGAAATAGATCTACATTTTGTAAATTTCTTATTAGGTGTTTATTTCCTAAAAACTGCACAGCAAAAAAAGGGCTTAATTTTATGTGTAGTATCTAAATTTTGGGAAAAACCAAATGACAAAATTATTTTCGATAGATGGCACGCCACGTGGTGCAATAGAATATGCGTTGTTCTTAACAATGTATGAAAATTTATTGAATAAAAGTAATGATTATTGATGGAAAACGTTTAATGTAAAATTCAATTTCTTGTGGTTAGTTAGAAAATGTGTTTGATTTTGAGCTATATTTGAGTCTTTTTCAGCTAGAAATAATTTCTGTTCTTAAACGGTTAATAAAGCAAAATGAACTTTTGTAGTGGAGATCTAATACATGAAATGAATAAATAAAAAAAAATATCCTACCGTTTTATTATGGCGTATAGTATGCTATCATGTCCATCTTATCGATTTCGAACATATTATTGTAGCATTGGAATTTGTAATATTAGCTTTCTGGTTCGTAGACCATTTATATTTCCAATAATTTCAAACTGCGACAAAAATTTTTGATTTGTGGACAGACTGTTATATAGCATAAATGTTACTTTTATTAAATTGTGTTGACTTATTTTTCGTTGTCACTTTGTGAGAGTGATTCTATTTTTTTTTCATAGTTGACTTTTCTTTTTCTATCAACCGGATTTTGTTCACTTTTGCCAGAAAGTCGAATAAGAACCTGGATCCATAATCATTGTTATATAATATCGTCCAGAATATTAGTACGTTCACTTTCGGGTGTAATTATGTTTTATAATAAACAATATAGGCCAAAATCTGGTATTTGTGTGGCCAATCATACAACACCGATGGACGTATTGATGTTATCTAACGATAACTGTTTCTCATTGGTGAGTTTGAAGCCGTAAGTTTTCGCAAACGATGGGAAAACGGGAAACTGTCGCTTGGATTTTAAATACATGTAGAGAACTTAGATAATAAATGTTATAATGTGGTAGTATTAGTTGTAGCGTTATTTTCCTAATACTTAATAGTTTTGTGTTCGTACGTCTGTAGCTTGTGGGATTTTACAGGTATTATGGTTAACGATGTGTACAGCAATGGTAGGATACGCTCCAGACGGGCCATTTAAAGCCTGGCTTAATAGTAAGGTGTCGATTATGTGTTTTGGGATATTATCTAGTGCTTTGTCCTCCGTAATAACTTATCACAACAAAGAAAATGCACCTAAAAATGGTATTTGTGTAGCTAACCATACGTCACCAATAGATGTTCTAATGCTGATGTGTGACAATTGTTATTCGCTGGTAGGTGTTTCTCTGTCTAGTTAAGAGTTATATTTTCTGACATTCAATGGAAGAAGTAATTAAATGTTTAGATATATAATTTTTGTTAGTGTTTGTTAATAGCTCAACTTCATCGATAGCGGTACAATCTTTGATTCGTTATTTTTTCATAATAATTAATTACACTTTAAAAAGAAGAAAAATACTTTGTGTAAAGAACTTGTGTTGCCAGAAGCGGTATTGATAAACAATTTAATTAGCGAATGTGTTTTTTGCTGTGTAAAGGTGAATGTTTTTACGTTTAGAGAAATAATTAATTATAACAGTAATTATCTATCATATAATCTAATCTAATCGATACATTTCATAGTGATGTTGCTGACCACGTGTACTCCAAAGCAGCTAAATGTCCAACCTGTCCGAAGATAAGCATGTACCACTTCAAAATGTTTGACTTGACGCTTGACACTGATGCTCCCTTCTGTCATCAATAGTGGGCTATAGTTGTGTTAGGTAAACCTCTATACACTGTCCTCGATAATCAAAACGTTTAATATATCTGGAAATAACATCCTCTTATTTCCACAGTATTAATTCGCGTTCTTACAATTTAGATAAATATTTTTCTAATATTCCAAAGCTTTGTTAAACTAATTTCTGTATTATTATTCAGCCGAATGGCATTACTCACCATCGTCCTTGTATAAATCTTTACAAAAATGTCGATATCTGATTTTGTCACCATTTTGAAATGACTAGACAAAGTGATTAATAAACCTCCTCCAGGATTATTTAGACAGTATTGTCATCAAATATTGAAATTCAAGAATTTAAAGACATTATTGCGATAGTTGATAGAGGACGTCTTCGTCATTTGGCCTCATGGTAGAGATGCTTTAGATAAATTTTACTACGGAAATTAAGAATAATTGATTTCTACAGATTCTAGACGTCATAGTAATTTGCCGTTACTTTTACATACACTTGTAGAGACATAAGAGTACATAGTGAGTGAAATACTACCAAGATGTTCTTTTTTCTTGCTGATAATTTATATCACTAGAGGTTAACTTATGCTCAAAACTTAGATAAAATGCTTTGATTTCTCACCTTGAACCCATGATTTAGTTTTGCCAGGTATTGAGTGAATAGGATATCTTAGAAAATAACTAACAAGGCTTTATCATTTTGAACACAATTACAGATGTCGCTTCTGGTTGTAGTTATTTTATGTCATTATTAACAACTAAATACTAATTGCAAATCGACTATGTACGCATTATCGAAGATTGTTCCGTCACTCATTGTTCTCTCTAGAGTAAAATTATGAACATACTCAAAAAAAACGTATTTTAGATTGGTCAGAGGCATGGAGGCTTTTTGGGCGTTGTTCAAAGAGCCTTGGCTAGAGCATCGCCGCATATTTGGTTTGAACGCTCTGAAGCTAAAGATCGTCATGCTGTAGCTTCAAGGTAAACCAGCAATAATTTTAGATCGTGGTAATGGTGTAACTAATTAAATTATTGTTTCAGATTGAAAGAGCATGTAAGTAATCCAAACAATCCACCTATTTTAATTTTCCCGGAAGGCACATGCATCAACAACACATCCGTAATGCAATTTAAGAAAGGTAGTTTCGAAGTTGATAGTGTTATCTATCCAGTAGCTATCAAATACGATCCAAGATTTGGAGATGCATTTTGGGATAGTAGTAGATATTCATACATTCAGTATTTGTATATGATGATGACTAGTTGGGCGATAGTCTGTGAAGTATGGTATTTACCGCCTATGTACAGAAAGGAGGGAGAAAATGCAATCGATTTTGCTAATAGAGTGAAAAGTGTAATTGCCAAACAAGGTGGATTAGTAGATTTAGTATGGTAAGTAGTTTTTCATAGTTATATTTTACGTTAATATGATACTATTAAACTAAATCTATATTTATATATCTTTGGAGTAAAATAAATATTTACATAGTTGTCACTGTCATTGGAGTTTTGACGTTCTTTTGAACGAAGGTTGTGCACAAACAACACCGCGCGTAATCTGGTCGAGTGTTTTGTTGAATTTTGTTAGCACATGGGTTTGTCAAGCTAATCAACCACTCAATATATTCGCCTTTGTTTGTCCATTGTTAACTAATAAGCATATGCTTATTTACCGCATAGATTATTTACCGTAAGATCAATTCTTTGCAAATATTTACTTGCCGTAGCTCAGAGGGATTGTCTTGCGTAGTCCTTCCTTATATTCTCGGAATTTCACAATGATAACATTGTGAAATTATAAAAAGCGTTACCTGTAAAGAAGTTTGGTTCTGACAAAAGTTTGAATGCTGTCATAGGAACTTTTTATATGTCGACTTAGATCTCGAATAGTCGGCATCTTTTGTTAAAGTTTGCTATTTCATCTATTTCATTTGCTTTTGATCCCCGGGCGGTGATGTTGTTTGTAATGCATTGAGAACTACTTGGCAATCCGTGAAAACTTCCACCAGTCAATCTTGCTGGCAGTTCGAAACACTTCTGGATAGAAATTAAATCTGCTTTAAAAATTGAAAAAGTTTCCCAAATAGATGATTTGACCATTCAGTTGTTGCTTTTAAGTTTGCAATGGTCATACCTTTTAATTACTATAGATAAGCTTTTGTTTTCTCAGCATTGAAATAATAATAAGAATGGCTGTATTATATCGCCCAGGAAAACCTGAAACTTCATGGCAGTCTGTTCTTCAACACTGCACCCGCTACATTTTTATCGGTAATGTGTTAACACTGAAACATTTCTCATATGCTCTCATTGATTACTCTACAACATCTTAGTAAATGCATGAGTTTTTTTCACGTTTTCATAAATACAGAATACAGCAGAATCTTTCTATTGACCGAAATAGTTTGGATGTTGTAGAATAAAGAAGGATTTACGGTTACAAAAACCATCTAACCATATTCTTGCAACGTTTAAGTTACTACGCTGGAATATCTTAATAATCATGGAAGGAAAAATGTTTAGTGATGATAACGATGAAGAACTTCACAAATACATACGTGCACACATATCTTGTACTTTAGGATTACGAAAACGCAAATTTTCGTAAAGTAAACAGAAAAAATAAATTTCAGAGATAGATTTGTATTTATATTTCAAATTTGTTTGAACAGATTTTGCTCCTTCTGTGATTCAAGTTAATGTATCTACAAGTTGATGTATGCAATGATTCGAGTTAATATTATTAAATTATTATACTTACCTCAGAATTAGTACAAGGGCATCAAATGAAGCCATTACAGTATTTATACATTTCTGCGTGATCAATTTTGCTAACATTCATTGTATTAATTGGCAATGTAATCGGAAAACTTCCATTTTTAATAGCCGCAATCACATTAATTAAATTGCATTTGCAACTTGCAAATGTGTGCACTGGTATTTCTTCAGTATTAACAGTTGCAATATCGAATAAAAGTATCAGTTCCTGCTGTTAGATGTTTGGTGATCCTTCTTGATATCAAAGATTATTTTTCATTTTGTCCTTTTACAAAAATTATTTTGTTTGGTCTAATGAAATTATGTACAATGTTATAATTTGTAATAAATTTGTAATCTATTTCAATGTTATCATCTTGACATATGAAATGTATATAAGTTAATTAATTGATCTGAACATTATTTTCTATTTTAGGGATGGGCAATTAAAACGAATTAAGCCTAAGAAGGAGTGGAAGGAAAGGCAACAAGAAGAATTTAGTAAAAAATTAAAGTAGATTATAAGTGTAAAACTGTCGGTGTGTGTGTGTATATATATATAGAAGTACATATGTAATTTTGATAAGTTAATTGGATGAAGAATGTTAATTGTAAGAAACTCTACATGAAATAACGATATCGACAATATTTGCAACTTACAGTTGGCAATATGAATTACATGCAAGTATTTAAGAACATATTATTTAGTGGAATATGTACAATATTACGTATCAAAATTTACAGTATTTTTTTCTTTTATGTTGCAATAACTTGTATACGACAAGAAGTAGGTGTGAATATTGTCGAGAGCTAACGACCGTCGTTATAGATGTATCGCCATTGCATTTATTATGTTTATATACGATTATTTATGATTATATTTATTTATGAACACTATTCGTGAGATAAAATTGTTAGTTCAGGATAGGTTTCTAGTCTTTCCCCTATTATTACCAATATTACCCATTCTTTTCCTCTTGTAGACTCTGTAGTCATGCCTAAGCTTATCTTTCTTAGAATTCTATGACTGATTCATTGGAGATCTGCATAGAAAATTCTAAGACAGATAATTTACCGTGTAGTTGTGTATATTTTAAAATGGATGTAAATAATCCCTACAATTAGGATATCTACTTCTATACATATTTTAACAATATTTTTATACATTTTGGTATATGCCTTAAGATTAGTCGTATCCTCAACTAGTTAATTTGTTTAGTGATTTCATTGACTTATGAAAGTGAATACGGCTGGAAAATCCAAATCGATTTAAATACTAACATGGTTAGTTGTGTAATGCAGGTTTAACATTTAAAAGTATATTATAAATTGGAAATATTCAACTTGTGAAATATTTGGGTGGTATAATATTAAGGAAATCTAGTACTGAGAGCAGTAGTGATTAATCAAGTGTTAATACATAGGAAATATTGTGATATAAAAGTCTCAAGTACAAGATAGACTTTAGTATAAAAAGAAATACATTCGTCAATTAAAAGCAACATTTTTATATTTATCTTGTGACCAAAGTGATTTTTTTTAATTTTACTTGTTAATAGTTTATGATATACTTCTAAATAGTCAAACTTTACACTATTCAACTATTATTAAATTGTAAACTATTCATAGGTCAACCAAAATCATTATGCAAATTTTGATTTATATTAAGGGTGTTATTGTTGATTGAAAGGAAAACTATTAATTTTAGAACTATTCGTAAATACTTGAAAATAGCGGGTTGAGTTGTAGTTTGAACAACACAACCTATCTATTGTAGGACTATGGAATTTCTAAAGACTGATTTTACGCATCACAATTATTGATATTTAAGTCTGGATCATGATAACATAAGTTTTTACTGTTTTTAATTATTGTTATTTTGTAAACGCTATAATCTATCGGAGGCGAGGGAAGGTTGATTTTTATTATTAATTAATTGAATATGTTATGCTGCAAAATTGTTGATAATTTCGTTGGTCGTTTTTTAACGTTACGATATCGCTTTAAAAGTTGCCCGTGTGTAATAGTTTTTATTTAATAAAAAGTGATTATGTGCATTTATAGCGTTTTTTTTTGTCTTGAAATTGAAAGCCGATAGAAAGCTTTTAACATGGTAGGTAACCAATTTGTAGTTATTTGTTGCCTCATGGTAAGTACAATAAAACCTGTAATCTATAACGAAATGCCGCTACTCACCTTTTTTATTATGTGCATCCTAGACAGTTTTTTCATAAAAGATACTAGAACATTTTACAGATTAACTTATAGATAAACAACATTATAAATAAGTCGGAGAACAATACTGTCTGCAGATTGATCTATATCAATTCTTGTTGAATTTGCACTAGTAATATTTTGCCACATATTTTGATTACTTGTAATCGTTGCCTTTATTTACCTAACTTTGTCACTTTGACCAGTCCATTACTGTTGTTTGATTTTTCCTCTTGTGTGATAAGTTAGCACAGTATTTCATTAGATCAGTGACTTAGTGAAATAACAGTTAAAACAACGAATCAAGGACTTCGTTTAAACAGTGATATGAATGTAAGAACTGCGACTGTAGTAAAAACATTAGAATGCATTCTCTAAATAAAACACATGATTGCACTGTCATCTGCTTGCACTTAGGCACGTACATAAGTCCTAGATTCGTTTAATGGGCAGGAATGAAAATTCTATCTACCATTCGCTGTTGGGAGCAAAGTGATTAACAGCGCGGCATTATAAAAGGCGATATGATGCTCTCACAAAGCCATTTGAACACAACTTACACACAAAACTACACCGTTAGAGTGCCAGACACGTAATACAGCTTACGGAGTCACTGTAACTAAGCACCCAGCACACATTAAAAAAAACATTGTTGGGAACCTAATTATTCACGACTAATTGTGTCATTTATGGCAAAGGCCACCATATTGCTAGAGGTCCTTATATGGCACCTGTGTTTGATTATTTAAATGAAGTCGATGCCCAAGTAGAAAGTCACCACCGTCATAGTCATGAATGTAGTTGGGATGTTCAATGATTTCAAAAAATTTAAATTACTTTTATTTAATGAAAAACGTTTTAAATGTCTTTAGATTACTAAGCGGTAAAAGTGGCTTAGAAGTGTTTTGATGATACACGGAAATTTTTTTAAAGTAAGTACCTATTTGTGAAGTGTATTTTTCTGCTAATAGTCATAAGTTAGCTTGGTTAAGCAATAATTTAGTAAAGGTTTGACAAAATAGTTTGGCAAATAAAGTTGGCATTAAATTAAAACATTAATTGGCCACATTCATTTTCTCTTAATGATTATTATTATTTCTTATATTTATAAATGATCTGGCATTCATAGATTTTCGATCCCATTTAACCCTCTTCGCTGATGACACATCCTTGACCTGAGGTCGTACTACGCGGTCTCGACAGGAGGATTGCCTCGACAACTCCCACAACCCGCGCCAGTCTCTTTATAAAACTAAAACGATCGCCTAAAATCGGTACTATGCGCCCTCGATAGCGCTTTCCCCTCCAAGTTTTTACTGTCGAGCTGGACTTGAATAGTGTCGAGAATTAAGGTGGCGTTTCGGTAAAGTAGGGGGCGCTGTTCGACAATAATTATTAGAAACGTAGTATTCGGAAAAACTAGACATTAAAAATGTATTTTCGCGTTGTTACATTGAAGATATTATCTTTGTTGTAAATCTAAATATCTTTTTTTAAATTAAATATTCTTTGATTCCGAGAAAAATGAGAAAAAATATAAAATTTTGATAATATTACCTTTAGAATATGTAGAAAAATATACTGATACGATCTGTATTGAAATAATTTCAAAATATGCAGTATTTTTTTCAGGAAGTAAGTTTAGGGGCTGAGTATCAACAACAGCCCCATATCTGTCCAAACAGTTTGCCAGTTTTATATTAGATGTCACTAGCATTAGATAAGTATTATATAACTATGTATAGGCAATCAGTTTAACACCAAAATTGACTGCTTTTTATTAAAAAATGTAAATGAAGAAGAAAAATTTTAGAGTCGTACATACGACTCGTTTCTTTTTCCGTAACGGTGAAAGATAGTCATAGAACATCATACTTCTTTATAACATAACTTGAACAGTATACAGGATTATTGTTATATATTGCTTTCAAAATAGTGCACATCACGATTATTGGATTTAGTCAGTTTAGTATCACAAGAATTGCAAAACTTGATTGTATGCACAAATATACTTTTTTATAGAAAGGTCTTATTAAATTATTTTTATTCAAGTAATAAATTGATTTCAATACTACATATTCTTACAACTACACATGCATAAGTAAATACATATTGATGAATCATTACTTGGTGTGGGTGTAGAGAAAGAAAGACAAATAAAACCCAAATATCTCTCTTGCCTTTTATTAATAAATAATACAGATAACAATTCATTCCACAATAAAATTTAATGTCCTTTATTATATTTACATTTAGTATTTCACATACATACACTGTAATGGTTATAACGGAAATTTTATTATTTAATTATCTATATAATATGTAGTCATATCCATTATAGAATATACTTCGTAAGCGTAACTTGTGTGGAGAAAGGTTTCCTGTCTAATCCTAGTAATCTACTACAGCTGCGTGTGTGCAGCTTTCACTACATAAGCTGCTGAATCCTCTCAGGCAAAAAACACCCAAGGAAAAATTGCGTCAATTTTGGAACCATTAAGTTTCTACAAAGTTGTTCATCGCTATATATTTCTTCTATAAAAAGTGGTTGGGTTTCATCAATGAAAACCACAAAGTAGTACAGCTTCCTTTTCCTGATATTTAGTTGACCTTGAATCTATAATATTTTTCAATAAGTGATTATTGTTACATATAGGTAATTTGCGACTGTTGAGACGTGATATTGCGATCTTCCAAATGAGTATTTACCTGAAAATAATAATTATGGTTCCTCTTCAAGGACGGTTTACCACTAGAACTAGGTACAATTATATACAGAAACAAATATACAAAAATATTCTCCCTTATTCACTAAAATATCTATATACAACGAAAAAATAATCCAAAACTAACGAAGACGATGGAAAACAGTATTACCGTATTACTTTATTACATCAAGCTAGTCGCTAGACAATTAGTGCAGAACTAAAAGATTCTACCTGCAATAAACAACGCATGTACGCACAAATATGTTTTGTAAATAGTATATGTATTAGGGTGTTATTGCCTTAGGCTATCGCATTTATACCGAAAACATTGTATTGAAATATACCTGCTCAATACATTCAATTCTAAACTACATAATATGCAACCTATAAAACTCGTTCCAAGGGCACCTTTCTTCTATATAACGTTATATTTTATTTTTCCGAGAAGTTTATATTTATATTATAATATATTTTGTATTACAACCAATATTCTAATCTTCACTTTTCCTCTGTTATTTCAGCCAAAATGTTACGCATGTTGAAGTATTTCATTACTTTTTACTTTTCTAGAAATTCGTAAGCTTTGCGCCATCTAATTTTGAATATATTCGATAAAAATGCAACATTTGCTCATCAAGTTCAAGTTATTGAAATAGAGGGCCAAGTACGCCACCTTAAAAAGCAATCGCTTCGCTGTCGATGACGGCAAATAAAAGAAGTTTAATTGTTGTTTTTTGATAGTTAGTTGTATTATAGTGTTAGTTCAGCATGTATGACACTCTAGTATACAAAATCGCACACATTTAATATCCATGATTATATCGTTGGAAATAAGAGAAATGAAACAGAAATGACGCAAAATTAAATATTGTTATAGGGACATATAAATGATAATACATATTAATTAGTCGTTTTAAGAATGCTAATAAACATAAGAAGTGTAAAATTAGATTAGTGTCGTACAACGTAGTAAAAATTATTTTAATTTGTATATATTTGTCTCGATAAAGTACCAATAACACCCCTAGCCAAAACATGCATTTAGTTTTACAGTATTTGTACAATGACCATCGTGCGCGAAACAACTATAGTAGAGCAGAGACTAAAATTCAATCACTTTAAATTACAACGTTGTTACATTCATAATTTAGTTCTTCACTGGATCTCTGTTCATAATTTTTTACTAACATTAATTTACCTACCACTACCACAGTTAATCTATAATTCTACAATTATTAATTCCTACTTTTCTAACTTATAGTGGGTAAATATTTATTATACTTAATCACGAAATTAACCTAATACACTGGAACCTCGTTTATATCCCCGGTCGTGAAACGTAAACATTCACTTATATCCTCCCAGAAGGGGTCCCCATTCTTATCCCGTTAGCGGAGAGGAAAGGCTGTGCTACGCGCTGATTGGCTCATGTGAATACGTGCACTATCGGGCAGTGGAAGTTGAGCGGATATAAAAGAGTGCTATAAGCTGCTTTCTGTTTGCCACAATTCTTATCTCACTTCAGTTTTCTGACTAATAAGCATGGTTCTATTTGCAAGTGAGTATGTGATTTGTTTTGCTGAAGTGAGAATTGTGGCAAAGCAGCTATAGTGAGGATATAAGTGAGGGTGGACATGAGTGAGCGCGGAGATAAACGAGGTTCCAGTGTACGTTAAAATGCACCGAAATGTTTACATTGGCAGACATCTCCTAGACATGTACAAAACGCGCAATGTTTTTAGTTTGTACTCTTATGAGAAGTAGATTCTCCGAACTTTCACGAGCCTCTGTCGAAATTTTCCTATCGATAGCGCGTGGTAGCGACCCTGCCATCGCCTCGACAACTTTTCGGTCGACAACGTTGTCGAGGCAATCCTCTTGTCGAGACCGTGTAGTACGGCTCCTGGCATGCTCCAAGTTTAAACGATCTGGAAAGCTTTATAAATAATGAATGTACTAGAGTGCAGTTGTGGTTTGATGAGAATAGGATCTGCCTTAATTTGAGTAAAACTAAACTCTTACTAAACAAAATACATCAAATCTGAACGTTAATATCAATATAATTTATAACTTGTGTCTTGTGTCATATAATAATTTAAAATTTCTGCGTTTGACAATAGATTGAGATCTAAGTTGGTCGCAGCATGTTCGCTCCCTTTTTGGCAGGCTCTCGTCTGCATGTTTTGCCCTGAGAGTAGTGAGACGTGATGTTGGTGAAAATATTTCCAAGATGGCATACTTCGCACTGTTTCAGTCTCATTTATTATATTACCTCTCATGGGGATTTACGTCGACAACGAACTTAAATGAGATCTTTAAAATACAGAAAAGGGCGGTTTGCGTTGTGTTCGGGAAGGACAGCCGAGCTCATCGTAAGCCCTTGTTTGTTACACATAGAATTCTAACACTTTATTCACTATTTTTATATGAAGCACTAAGTATTGTCTATAAAAATACAAGTAAATTCAAACTTAGATCAGACATCCATTCGTATAAAACACGATACGATAACGCAATTAATCTTCCACGGCCTGAAACTCAATTTTGTAGAAATTAAGTGTATTATATGGGTCTCTCTTTTGCAATAAATTGTCTTTAGCTTTAAGAGAGCTGCCTACCTCAAACAGGTTTCAACACAGGCTCAAGGATGTGTTGCTAGAGCAGGCATTTTATTCTGTGGTTGAATTCTTGGCATATAAGTTCTAGTTCTTGGCATATATATAATATGTTATTATGCTGACAAAGAAACGTTTTTGACAAAATCTTTTTATACAATATATAATTTTTTTATAAACAATTATTCAGTTTGAGAATGTGTATGTAAGATGTTTAATATTATTGTGTGACTGATGTGTTCCATACTTGTTTATTATGGAATAGAATTAGACATGAGTCCTATAGTTCAGAGTTAAAAACTACAGACTGATAAGGAGTTGAAATGAATGTTTATAGTGTAACACATGAAAAACTGTAGAAGACATTGTAGAAGATTAACTTTAAGTGATATACAAAAGGCAAAAAGTGGAGAAGAAACAAACTAAAATAAATACTTAAATAAACATTGTGTTGTTACAACTTTACTATCAATACTTATTAAAATCTACGAACATTTATAACTAATGTCTTTTCAACATCATTCTCCCCTATTTTTTTCTAAATCTTTCACATTTCGCCGCTGCTCTTTTAAAAATCTCCAATAATTTTTCAGTAGCAGATGGATCTTCGTGTAAAGGTTTGCTTAATTCTTCATTTGGGAAATCTACTAGATTTAAGGTCGGTTCTCTAAAGGTATATGGTGTCCATGGACCTTGAATTGATGGATAATCTGTATGCCACAATTTTCGAAGACGTATGCCATCATTATTTCCAGCTTGTGTTTTTAGTAGGTTTAGCCATTTGGATACTTCTTCAGAGGTATAATTGTGACAGTTGATATATTGTCTCTCACCATTTACTAAAAGTGAAAATATAGTAGTTAATTCAATCAACAAAAACAAGGATACGTACGATATTCTGCAATTATTACGGGGATCTTGTGACGTCGAGGTTTTAAATATACAACTGTGCCAGGATTATCCTTTGCAAAGTCTACCAGCTCTTTTTCAATAAAATCTCTGAAATATGTAGTCTGTTTGACATGTGTTCATTAATATACTTTGTTTATAAGTACCTCAGTCCTCTACTCGAACCATTATTCTTACAAAATTTTAAAACAATTCTTTGAAGTTGGCAAATATATCTGCCTACACCATTTTGACCTGGTGTTTTTATAAATCCTGATTTCATAAAAAGATGACTGTTCGACATATTTCTAAATTTAAATTAAATTTTTCCTAAATAAAAGGTTATTGAGGTTAAATTAATAAGCCATGTCCTATAGTACCGATAGGTTCTGTTAAATTTAAATTTCTTTCTTGTGCTGTCATCTTTCTTTTATTATATATAGTTTGCTTACTTGTTACAAGGTAACTAGATGATTCAAAACTGAGATGGATAAGTTGTGTTTTTCCTACTATTTAATAGATGGCGAAGGTTGACAATTATTATATTATTATTACTGCTAAAAGTACTTCGTATATCTACATTTTTTTTGGAATTTTTTGAAAGACGCTGTGTTACAATAAATAATTTTGGGCAGTGTATGTGCTTCAATGAAGATATTAAAGGACATAGGGATATTACCTTGTAGGTATTTTATTTTTAAAACAAATTCAAAACTGTTAGTTTTTATTACTTTTCATTGTTCATCCATGAAACCTCTGCGTGAGATAATATTCCGCGTTCTTGCTTGTTAGACTGTTTGTCGCTGTTTGTTTCTGGAAGCTTGACTTTATTTGATAACTATAACTTTATGTTTCACGATATAGAAGAGGTGGTTCTGGATTATGTAAATAATATGCGGATAAATGTTTAGTAGTGTTGAATTATTGTTTGCAATAAATTGGTGACTTATTTATGCATTGGAGACGGATTGTTTTATGTGAAGAATATTGAGCCAGAGAATGTGTAACTCTGCGTGACTCGACGCATTTTATTCAGAAATATTTGTTATACATATATTTTAGTTCTTTTTCTTATGTATAAATTGGGTGTTCTACAATGCCACCACTAAATAATGTAATAATACGGAAAATTTCAGTTCAAACAAAGATTTGATCGACATTCAATGTAAAACAATGCATAGCGAATCTGATAAAGTATAAATTTGGAAATCGCAAATGAGTGGTTAACAATAATTTTTCTCTCTTAAGCAAAAATGTGATGTTTTTAAAGTCTATGAAACTAGGTTCTTTTTAAGATGACGCTCGACAAAATTTTATCATTTAGAGGGAAAAAGAAGTGCTCAGGAGGAAAAAAGGCTCTAGACCGTATGTGTTTGTCTGCGCAAATGGATAGCCTTGAGAAGAGAAAACTCGCTATTGTTGGCAAGGCAGTTCCATCGAGATGTTTAAAAAATATTCACGAGCTTTTTGAGATATATTTTGTCCAATAATCGAGTATGAATTAATATTTTTGAAAAACTTTTGAGGGACTAGGAGAACTCATCAAGGTAAAGAGAAAGATTTTACTTTTGACTGAACTGTTCAGCATATTAAAAATGTCGTTAATCTTAATTGCATTGAGCTAATGTCACCAAATGCAACAGCCATACTTAAGCCTATAGATCAATAGGTTATACGATATTTAAAGGCTCATTATAAACAGCAACTTCTGAAGTTAATCACTGCTTTAGACGGCCACTTCCAAATAAACCATACTGGATGTAGTTATGATGTTAATCACAGCTTGAAACTGTGTGAACGATTGTTTCAAATTGTTTCCGTTATTCTAGATTACGAATTGAGCAAGATTATGAGGACTTATCTCATTAGCTTTATGGATTGAGCGAGAAAATAAAGAAATGAAAGGAATTGTCGATTTACAAGAACGGCCTTACATAATTCAATTACAGAGCTCGAACATTTAAATTTATTTTATTTAAATTCGATTTCATTTAAAGAATATAACATATACACAAAATACAATAACATATATTTCATACATACATATATAACTTCCACGTTGCGTAGCTGATTAAATTTATTCTATTAAATAATTATTATTTTAAAATATTGCTGATAATAAATACATTATTTATATTAAAAATGGGTTAGTTGTACCGCAGAAAGTATAGTAATAGTCAGAAGACATATACTCTACTGAAATAAATATCAGATGTTCCCCTATTCTATTCTTCCCAAATTTTTAAAACAAGTTATAATAATTTATACTACAAATCCGATATGTACACACAATTAAAAACAAAAAGTTTTATATTAATGATTGAAATAAAAATAACAATAACAATTTGTCCATCAGCACAACAAATATGTGTTATAAGAAAGGGATGTGGTCTGGATAAACCGGAGCTAGTTGAACAGAGTGTTTTGTTTTCTTATTTTAGATTTTTTATTAGTGTTGGGAAAAACGTAATGATTTCAAATAACCAAATCTGCGTGATCTAATAATCAGCTTTTATTAGTAATAGCAGTGTGAGGTTATGTCCGTATTACGAACATAAAGTCATATTATTATTATTATACATGCAAGCTTCTTACGAGCTACAATAAGGATTCGGTTATTTGAAATAGCTAGTTTTTTCTAACATCAATTTTTATATTCATTTTTTGTAAATTCAAAAATCAAATATTAAAATCATTGAATATCTAATATTCCACATAAACACATATTTACCTATTTTGTCATAATCTGGAAAAGGCAACGTATGATTTAATGTTTGTTTAATTAATACACAAGTGTTGGTAACATTACAAATGAAAATTAGTCAGAATAAGTTTGAAAATACATTTTTATGTTAATTTCCGCGTATCTACACGATATAAACTTCGGTCATATCAAAGTAAAGCCAGAAAGAATGATATAAAACATTTCTGATACGATCTGCAAAAACTATAAACAGATGCGTGAATACCCGAAACGATACAATATAAACACAATAAATCTAGATAAATCAACTTACAATTAGCTTACAATATAGACACTTTTGAACTCAAATAACACAACAGCAGACGTACCATTTTAAGAATTACGGCCAACTGACAAAATCGAAAAAACCCAAGATTTTTGTTTCCAACTATCGCCACGTTTTCGGTGTAAGTGGAATAACTATTTGTCTCTGGACTGCTTTCGAATCTTTTCTTTGCTTGTCGTCGCGTTGGTTTCTGGCTTCTTCCTCTTAGGACGACCTTCTAGCGGTCCTTGGGTATTGGTCGGCTGGATTCTTGGAGTCTTCTATATAGATCTCCTTTGTTGATGGATATCTGAAACTAGAAAATCCGAATGAGGCATTAGTGTTGGGCTTGTTACCGTGTCACATTAGTCGGAGTGTCTTCGTCATCGTGCGGTGATCGGCGATTCCCATTGATTTTTGCGCGATGGCGCTACTCATCGCCGAGTTTGCTGCTCGCTTAAAAACTCGTTCAGGCGCTGGACGTTTGCGGCTGTTCATTGCCGAAGGATTACCAGTAAGGTGCGTTTAGAAAGGCGGAATACAAGTCACCGGACGAGATTTTGTACCTGTGCCAATGGGAGAATGTAGGATGGAGCCTCCGTGACCCAGGATGGTGGCGGAGATTAGGATCAGGTAGATGTGTATTTTATACAGCATCGCTACCTACAGCATTACACTTTATGAACTTATTTCGCGTCTATATACTTTGCTGCAGACTTTTAATAATTGCGAAAACTATATTAAGCACTCTTAACGCACTTATACATATATGTTTAAATAGATAACGTCTGAGAGCGGGTATAAGACAATATGTTCAACCTGGTCCTGTTTTTTCGCCGATACCTGTATTAAAAGGGATATATAAGGGATATTAGTAGTGGATATTGTGTTTTTAGCTTCAAGTATTAAATTTTTCGGTCCACCCTATGTAAATGATGGCTAACGGAGTTGAGATGCATGGCTCCCACGTTGATATATGCGTCTTATAGTGTCCGAGCAATGAACGGGTCCGGTGCCGGGAATGCTCCCTTATCCAATTCAGGCGTTTCGAATGCTTGCAAGAAATTGAAAAGCCTAAAACGGGATATTGGACAACAAGAAAGCAAATAACATCCATAAATAAAATTTAATTTATTATTTATAAAGATGTAAGAAGCATTTACACATATGTATTTTGACACAAATTTTTCTACGTCTCTTGTGTTTATGAAAGTATACTTGTACAATTTTGATTCAGTACAGTTTATACAACAATAATACATTATTATAGTAAATTTTTTGATTTACCTGTTGTAAATTGCGTCAACATCACTACGTACAGTATTTTTATAAATTTTAGTAGAAGTAGCAGCGTTAAAAATTAATTCTCGTGTTCTCTAAATATTTATTTATATTACAAATCTAACTTGATACTTTCATTGTAGGTACATACATTTTCTATCATTTGGGGCCCCAATTATTTAATACCAACATCCGGTGGTCATCAGGTTTTTTGATTTACCTGTTGTAAATTGCGTCAATATCACTACGTACAGTATTTTTATAAATTTTAGTAGAAGTAGCAGCGTTAAAAATTAATTCTCGTGTTCTCTAAATATTTATTTATATTACAAATCTAACTTGATACTTTCATTGTAGGTATATACATTTTCTATCATTTGGGGCCCCAATTATTTAATACCAACATCCGGTGGTCATCAGGTGGTGTTGGATTGTTGGCCTTAAATGAAACGCTTGGTTAGTGACGCGTGAATGGCACGTTCCCCATTTTTTTATGAGAGCACGGCCCTCTGTGTATGTGTACGGATATAACAGAACAGACTGTGAGAGAGCGGATATATCATCGAAATGTGACCCGAATACTAAAACAGAGAAAAGTTCACTTTTAAAAACACAAGTAAAATGTTAAGAGTTTTTATATTTCTACACATATTCGGACATGAATGGTATTAGGGTTTTTATATTTATATAGGTTAATAGTTGTGCTTTTTGTTAACCGTATTCATATAGAATTGAGATAAATGCAGCATTGAAAGGTAGGACATGCAAACAGGTGATTACGTATCAATTTTCAAGTATTACCTATATAATGTGCATAGATATTAACGTGGAATTTTTAAATCGATAAGCTATTTACAATGAATAATATTTACAATATTACAAAATACGTGTATATTTTATTACAGTTGCTTTACTGGTTTGTATTTTAGGGTATTTTAAAACAAATTTGAAAACTTTTTTGGATATAATTTATTTGTGAAAGTGTTAATACATTATCAAAACGTTCAGAATATAAATATGAATAAGTGTAGGTATTATTTTGAAGTGCCATAGTTTCAGTTGACCTACGTAGTTAGTTTGAGCTGAAAATATGTATACTTAACCAGAGAGGAACAAGAAGCTAATTGGTCTTGAAGAAGACGGAGTTACACTTACGAGTGTTATAACTGGATGGTTAAAAAAATGTTTTCTAAATTTAAAGATAATTGCGAAATGGTAGACAATTTATCAATTCTTTATTTGTACTAAATTCGGGTTAGTTTCGAGAAATCTTAGATATGCAACAACAATAATTATAAAAAAGAAAAACGATACTAACATTTCTGATCTAGAATTTTCCTCTAATACCATCACCTATTTACGCTCGTTCAGTATTTTATGTCTTTCTAAGGAACGTTTGTGCTACCTATTACTGACAACTAGGATCGATCCTATATAATTACAAAAATCAATTTCTCATTTCACTGAGTTCGGAGCACGATTACAATATAGCGAGCTATTACATCACGTCGAACAGAACAATGGAGTATTGTGTTTTGTATTTGTATGTGTGTGGACATTAAAAAGCCATTAACTTGTATGTGGCAGTTTCAATACCTAATGTATAGGTACAATCCTCAAATAATACCTAACCTGCAAGGTCTAATGGTGACCGTGTGTGTGTATGGATTCTGGGTAGTTTTATTTTATTTATTTTTCTATTACTATGTATAGTTTTTTTATATAATACTTGCTTGTTTTGAAATATGTATTTTAGTCTAATAGGAGCATAAATGTACTTCATAAACGTCAAGACTGAAATCTCTTCGAAGGAAACAGGACAGTTGACATTATTTCCAATAGAACGCAAACCCATCCAATATTTAGAATAATGCCAGTCCAGTTAATAGATATCGATTGGCTTCGTCTTTAAATATGTATAGGAATTACCAATTTATACTAGTAAATCTACAGTTAGATAGACAGTTTGCTTGTTCTATAGTTTCAGTTTGTCTGTTTACATGTAGTAAATTGTTTATTCATGCCTGATTTGTTTTTCTTTTAAGAAAACTGTCGCGTATAGGGGTCGGTATACACGTGACTTAAAAAGTCCTTTTTATTTAAACAAATCATACCTTAACAAAAAAGCCGTATGTAAATGAGTTTGTAGAAAGATAACTCGTGGATAACTGATGGTCACTGTTGTAAAAAAACAGTAAAGGCTTTATCCAATACCACAATATCTCTTCAAATGTAATGATAATTGTGTTTAAAATATTATATTTTATAACTGATAAATGTTGTCAATGCGATTTCGTTTACTCCGACTATGCGTAGTACATCTATGTATCTATACAACAAAATACATGCTCTAGGAATGTTTAGTAATTTTACGAAAATGAGCGAACGACAGAATATAGTGCACTAACATAGAGCTATTTTTCATTATATTGTAAATGGCAAACTTTTTTGAAATTTCATTATCCTGCTTACCACTAGGCGTCGCATAAAAGCAAATACATATTTTATTTTTACCACATTGTGTTGGGACATTGACATTCGTCAAATTATTCCTGTTTAAAAAAATGTTTGAATTAAAATTTATTTAATGGACAGAAGTTCTTTTTTGCTCTTCACTCTTCGCTGTCTCTAGGACCCAGTTTTGATGAACGCCTTCTTCGGAGGATTTTGTGTCGGTGTTTGTATGCAACTGCTCCGATGGTAGATGTGTTGTTGAATGCTGCAACGCGTGAGTCCTCGATGCTGATTTGGTTAAAAAAAAATTAAGTTAACGACGGACTAGGGAAGTGGCAGTTTAAAAAGCCCGTTATTTCTTATTCAAACGATTTATGTATCTTGATAGTATCTAATCCTACAAAATACGTTAGCGATATTATTTTGTTAGTAACCGTCTTTATTAATTTATCCAGATTTGTTAGTTTCTACATACAGCGATGTTCAAAAGTTGCCGTCCTATGTTTTTCGACTTAAAATTCGCGTAACATGTGTGTGATATCAAGCCCTTTATTTATAAACACCGCAGGGCTGTGTTCATTTCCAGTTTTGCAATTTTTTTTTAATGTGTGGTGGGTGCTTAGTTGCAGTGACTCCGTAAGCTGTATTACTTGTCTGGCTATCACTGCAACTCTTGCGGTGTAGTTTAGTGTGTGTAAGTTGTGTTTAAATGGCTTTGTGACAGCATCATATCGCCTTTTATGATGCCGCGCTGTTAATCACTTTGCTCCCAACAGCGAATGGCAAGTCGATCCGGGATTAAACTCTCTGAAAAAATGTTACCGTCTCTCCAGAGAATATAACCCCGGCACCTATCGTCCTCTCACAACAATAGTCAGTCGCCTAACCACTGCGGCCATAGACCAGTTTAATCGATCTATTTAATCGAACTGTCAATAGAAATGGACGTTCTACCTAAACAAAATAAAAGTTTTTTAATTTATGTTCGTATTGCAGACATAGTTATTCACTATTCAGACTGAGACACTCGATTTCATCTGAACTCAAAGAAATTCCGGCATAATTAAGTTACTTCCACGTTTACTAGATCAGTCACCTTTAGACTTTTTATATAGAAATACCTTGAAAATACAAATAAAATATCGAAACAAAAGTTTTGTGTTTTTTTATTTTTCGAAGTGATTAAAATATTTTTTTTTTCGGTAGTAAAAATCAGTTTCTATGACATCAAAATTAAAACAGAAGTAGTCGATTATTCCCAAGGGAGTATAATGCTCCCAAGGGAGTTTACATTATGGAGAACGTTTGTGTAGTTATGACAATAACTCAACGACTGCTAAATAAATGCTCAAATCCGAATACAATAATTCTGGTGCTATTTACTTCATAATGACAAAATATGTGTTTTTAAGTTAATGAGACCGTGGAAAAAATAGTATATACCATTCGGGAGAGATGCTATTTTGTCCTCTGTGCATTGTAGCCCTCGGGCTTCAAATTGCACCTCTGCCAAAATAACGCATTTCTCTACCTTATAGTATAACATACTATTATATAGTAATAAGAATCACATTTTTATGTTTCCTCTTTCATATAACAATTGGAATAAACCTTACAATTACGTATGTCCATACAAATATGGACATACGTAGTAAGTCTTACAAATAAGACTTCTAACAACCAATAAATGAGTGGGCATTATTTCACTAAAGTGGGGGAACGGGACATTCATCCGGTGGATATTCTGATAGCAGAATTTTGTGCACCTTAACACTTAATACCGAAATGCAGACAAATTAAAATTGTTATGACTTGGTTGACTGGAAGAGCCCAAAATAAGTCGAATACTGTATTCCTTAGGGGATTCTTCAGTTCTTCCTTCCCTGTTTTTTCTGTTCGTTTTATATTATTGTGTTTATTCTACGTATTGTCGATTTTTCTCAATTCCTCCTCTTAAATATAGTTGTATCTTGCTTTTCTTCAACAACATGACACATTCGTTTTCTTGTTTACGAACAACTAAGGTTTCTTATTAAGTTTCATAAAATTGGTGATTTATTTTGAGAAGATTTTCAGGAAATTGGTAATATCTTCAACGCCGTAAGTTGATATATATTTCCCATAACATTTGTAATTTCTTAAGTACGGTCCTGTTTCGTCCGACTGAGCTTTTAAAGAGACTCGCCGAGACTAAAAGATCGAATAGCGTCCATCCGAGATAAATTTCAAAGTTGTTCGCGATTTCCCAAGGGATCCACAAACCTATCTATCTATCCAACGCTGCGCGACTATTGTTTTTCTTGGCAAGGACGGGCTTACCAACTGTTACCGCAAACATTGTACGATATATACTTCTGTTTATTTTGTGTAAGTGTTTTGATTGAAGCCGATGTGGCGTTCTACTGGCGGACGGATCTCCCAGGACGTATAATATAAATCATTGCTAATCGCTTTATCGTTCCGTCAAAAGTGATGCGTTTCTTCTTTCTTTTTATATCGTAGATATATCGCATCGCCAGTACATTACGTAAATTGAGTTTTAGTATCGAGATCACATTTTGCTTTCAATTTAATCTTTTTGATTTCCATTTGAAGTTCATATTTGGTAGAACACGATATTAAATGTGATGCTGTATTACGTTGTTTGTAACTTTTGAAGAGATTATTTTAGAAAATCATCTTTACTTACTCGTACCTTTTTTTAACAAAAAGAGCTTCAGCACTTACAGTTGTGGTTTATGCAAAAGAAGTTATGTTTATTCACTACACGAGAAAATTCCTTGTTTTGATTACATAATTTTTTGATAGCAGAATAAAACATCTACCTGAACGTTAAATCACTATAAAAAAACAGATAATCCAGACATCGTTATATGTTAAAATTTATGATTACATGATTAACCTCCGGACTTTCCCACATGAAAAGTTTGAATCAAAATTTACATTTAGAAAATTTACTGAATTGATATTTCCGAAGTACTAGATAGTCTAATGTGTGTGCAGTTGATGGTCTAGATGAGTGCTGGGTGAAGATTTGCAATCTATAGATAGAGATATCGGTATACCCATTGAGATTCACTAGCATAGTGCCTGTCTTTTCAAAAATTATTGGGTAAGATAAGAAGCGATAGTTGAGACTTGATAATGAAAAATGTGTTAATGAAGATCTGTGCTATGGATCTTAGTTAATCGCACGATAAAATTATTGACATTTATAGGTATCGAACCATTGTATAAATTCTTAAGTTTTAACTCAGTATTAAGAACAGTTCTGTTTCTAAGTACAGCCGGAGAAAAAGTATCCTGCCAGTGCATGTAAGAAAGACGCCCTTCACTCAAAATGCACGGGTACTTTATTGACTCAGTATACCTACATGGACTGTCTGTGGCACAGACATTATTTGTATGCACTCTAGGATAATAAAGTTCCCGTAGGGTTTGAGTAAGAAACCTTCTTCTTTCGCGCACTGACCGGATACTTTTTCTCCTGCTCTACCTCCCACTCGCAAAAATTTATTACATACCTAGATGCGGTACATTTGCCAAAAGACTTAAGTTGACCAGCTGATTTAGGCTTCTTTAGGGAAAACTTGTCAGTGGTGGGTTTAAAGTCCGAAAAGTTTTGGTGGTTAATGTTGATGCGGTTAAATAGTGATGACTTCTCATGATACTGTGTTATAAACGTTTTACAATTCTGCGGTATTTTTACAGTTAAGACGTTTGGTCTTTTATAAGTAATGAATCCTACGGAAGTGCGACTGCCCTCTCAATGTAAGGCTGTAAGTACCAAAGACATGACACGATAACTATCGTCATTTAAAAGTTAAATTGTTCCTCACATGGAAAAGGACACGATTCTGCATAAAGCTATAGTAAATGAGCAGTACTTCTCTTTTATTAGCTATTGCTTTCCAAACTTTTTTAAGGTCGTAAAAGGGGTAAAGAGTCGCAAACTGTGTATGATGTCTTAAGTAAATCGAATTTAATATGAAACATTTTATGAAAAATTTACTACTAAACCTTATAACAGGCATATATCTGAAATTCCTCCAAAAGCATTTTATACATGTGCCAAATATTTATTGGCGATTTCAAAGTTTCACATTGACTTTAGCCATGTGCAGAAGGGTGCAGAAGTTAGTTGTGTAAGCTTTCTTACAAACCTGTATTTCCCTGTACTGGTCCATACCAGGTTTCTTTGTACAGATTTTATATCTGTAATGGACAGTGCAATCACAATTCGGTGTAGTATTGTGATCCAAAGAATTGGAATAATTCACAAGATCTACGGTCTTGTCCCCGTTGTTTAATCTATTCATACATACTCTCGTTAGCGGAACAATATTCTTTGGCTTGGTCATTTTGGCTTTTGAGAAGTTTGTGGAAGTTGCCGTATTTCAATTGCTTGTAGTATTCTGACTACTGCTGCGTTTAAACAACATGTATACAATTAGATATCACCGCTAGTAAGTGTTGCTTATATTAGAAAAATAAAATTTTATGACGTGCTTTGTACTGTTTTCGAAATCAACCCCGTAATCTAATACGTACGACTTTCAAATGCCAAGTTTAATTTTTATTCGTTTTAGTATGATAGCAGGAAATTTTGTATTTATAGCAGCCTTGACATGAAAATCCATTATTCTTGCATAGCTATCTTGATTTCATTCATGCATTTCAAAATAGCTCGTCTGGGTACTTGAAGACGTATTTCCTTGATTCATGCGTAGATATAATTCGTGTTACAACTTATCCATGAATATATATAACGTGTTTACGGCACTATCTAAAACGCTTTCACCAAGTTGTATGTAATAAGCATTATCAAAAATTATAACGGCACCTCCATTCTACTAGCGAGTATTTGTACAGCTTATTTTCATACATTAAACTTGAGAAGTGACCGTGTCTCTTGATATTATCTTACATTTATAGTATACATATTTATATACTACCACAAATGCGGACGATACTGCTAGTTTTGCCGTTGATGTTGAAAATTAAACGTGAAAATCACACGTTTCTTCTTTATGCACGCGTCTGACGAACGTACTAAATTCATTTTAACAGCCACTTGCCCAATTTAACGTTCCAGATGACGGAAAGGAACTTAATTAATTTTTACGGTCAGCAGTTTCAAATACGTAGCGAAAAACCTTTACAAAGAATTGCTGTACATCAAGCTCGTGTTGAATTAATGTGCTGCTATTTGGATTAACGAAGCAATAGTAGAAAAATTAATGAAGCATCTGTAACCATCAAGTGTAACAATAAAATAAAAAATAAATCTTTTGCGCTTATACTGCTTCCTAAATACAAAAAGAAACCGAATGTTATATTGTCAAATAATCTCTTGTTTGTAGATTATAGTACCTATGGTATAAAGTTTCATTTTTTTTATATTTGGTAAAATATCTGATTATACACAGCATTGTGGTGGTATGGTTCATGGGGCTTATCGCTAGTATTGCTGACTATTACTTGCGATCCATATGTAATACTGATAATAATATTTGCAAAAGTATTTTAAACCTATTTATTAGTTCCTTACTCCACATGCCGTAATGTCATCATTTGAACAGCTGAACCTTCATTTAGATACATATATCTACAAGCAATCTCATTTTGAATTTAAACTGTTGGTGAATTTGGTTCTTATTCACATCTACAATTTTTTCTCTTCCTCAGTTCTTGCTCATCAGTTTTGAATAGATAATTTACACACACAATATGTAACAAAAACGTAGGAATGTAGAAGAAATGTATTCAGGCGTATACTGTTCACAAGCCAAAGAGATAGCACCATAGATAAAGATTTTTTCGTATCCTTATTCGAGGATTGCTTACTTTGTCGTCTATCACTGTGATTGATACTATAGTTGTTGAACGTGTTGAACTTATCAGCTCGATAGGTGCAGACTTGAAAACGGCGGACACGGAGGACAGTACTTATGGTATTATTTATAGTATTATTTATGGCGAGGTAATGTTGCAACAAAGCTATAGAAACACATTAACACACACAAGTTACATAGCTACATAGTTGCCGTGGTAATTCTGATAGGTAATGCAGCTTGGGAAGGCGCTGCAGCTGCATCTACTACAGAAAAAACATGTACTGTCTTGCTATCGATTTAGAAACAGGTGCGTAATTTAATAGAAAGTATTACGGAAGTACTTAAAAGAATAATGGAAGCAAATATTATAAGAATTTTTCAAAAGATGGTTGATCCTCTAAATAACTGAAACTAAAATCTGTTTTGGCACATTTAAAGTTAAAAACAAATATGTAAATAATATACATTTAGACAAGATATAAGAATGTTAATTATTGATTAAATGCTATTATACGGAAGTATAAGTGTGTGTATTTCCCCGCAGTCATCTTTTATTTGATCAATGGTTTTGTACAACCCATTATATGTATTAGAAGAACAATGCATTGGAAACTGCTATTGTAAAATTAAACAGGCATAATAGGCGCACGATAACCTACCCGGATCCAGAGAGTAAAACGACTAATGAAAATTCAATGGAGCGTCCCTATTTTAAACAACGCGTTTCGTTCAAAAATTCATGCAACGATGAAACTTTAATTTTACTAAAAACCAAACTCTAAGGATATACACACTGTTTTAAGTAACTAACCTAGAAAATACCTCATTGCTGACCATTTCCTTTCGACATTTCGATGCGTTTCTTTTCTTTTCTCGTCTTACCAGCGACGAATGTGTATGAATATTCCATAAACATCCAATGAAAAATTTAAACATATTGACTTAGGAAGAGAAGCAAGAAAAGTAGAAACGCGCAGTTGAATGTAAAGTTGTCGGTCGTTGGTGCGGCTAGTGCAGGTGTACGTTCCCGTTCCATTTTACGTTGCGTGTTTCTGAAAGTTCTGACTGTATAGTCCGTTTCAAATTATAATTTTTTTTTACGTTTTTATTAGTTTTAGCATAATCTATAGCTTCGATAACACTTTTTCTAAAAGGTATAATTCATTCACAGGAAAAAATGTTTTTACATATACATATACTTATGTAGTTAGTACATCTTGTACTAGCAGTTAGAATGATTAACTGGCAGATGCAAATGAAACAAATTTGAACTAAATACTTTCGATGTATATATTGTGTGGTAAAACTTTTCTTATATCTAGACGTGACATTATAACCAGTTTAATTTAGTTAATTAATTAGATTAGTTAGTTTAGGTAATACAGGCGGTCAGATCTATATGAAAATATTTCAAGAATGGCATCTTGGACTCTTTGGAATTCCTTTATATGTCATTGTATTGCCTGTGGATTTGTATATTCTTTTGCGTTGCTTTTGTTACTAATTGTAAAGCTGTTATATATATTATTGTGTCGATCACAACGCGTAGATGTAAAATGTTTTGGATTGTTTAAAAATATTTGCGAATGTGTTAATGTTTGAATCGCGATGCTATTACAAAACACAAAATACAAAACATAAAATGCCAACCAGTGGACGTTAGAAGATTAATAACTTAGGTTCATTAGCGACAACTGTGGTGTCCTGGGGGTTGAATATGCAAGAGAGAAGATTGAAATTATCTATTTTTGCGTATTTCTATTTGATACCTTCATATATGCAGACAAAATATGTATACGATCCTTTTAAACACACAACTCTCTTTAGTTAGACGATTGATATGATGTATATTGATGATTCTTGCTTTATTCATTATATAAAGTTTACTAACGCATTAGTGCTCTGTTCTAGATGGTACTTTTTATCACATACTGTAGACACGCGATAGTGTGATAACGGAAACCTCGAATAATGTGAACAACAAAATATTTATGCAAGGCCACCGTATACCGTGAACAAACTGTAAACTGCACCTTCGTTTATGGAAACAAATTTTATTAACTTGTAAAATCAATAGCGAGCCGTTGCTTTGAGTGTAAATATCTGATAAATATGGTACTTCCCCGGTGAATTCATTGCATTCACCATGAATTCACAGTAGGTTGTGTGGGCAGTTCGTCGTTGTTATCTCCGTATACGGCCTACATGATTTCAATACATAGATATCAATAAAATGTCATTTAAGAAACCAAAGTGTCTTACTCTTCATGAGAAATTGCTTATGAGTCTAGAATTGAAAGATGGAGAATTATAGGCTGCATTTGAAGAATGAAGAAGATGATGATATTGAAGAATGGCATGGTGATGAGGCCGTCGAAAAAGATCTTGAACCGTTAAACAAAATTTCATTAGATAGTGCTATAAACGCTTTGAATCTAGTAGCTCAATGGTGAGAGGAGACTGACGTTGTCTATGCCGACCTTATGGTTATAAAATAGCTAAGAGAAAAAGCAGTTAGGCAAAAAATAAACAATGGGTATAAATAAACAAATACTTTCACACAAATACTTTTCACAAAAAATGATTTTTTTTTTAATTTTATTTTATAACATATATATCTTTTATTTCCTCCACTTACTCCACCTTCCTCAGGACATGAAACCAACAGATTGTTGATCCCTCCCTCCGAGTACCTCACGCTGGACCACCAATTGCCCCCCACCACCCAAAGGTAACTAGGCACAAGAGGTGGGTCCCACACAAAATATAAAATAACCAAAACCAAAATATTACTAATAATATCTGATAAACTTATACATCAAAAACCTAGTGCTAATCATTTCGGAAATACTTATAGATAAAACAGAAGCACTAATTAGCAAATAGAACGTGGATCATGCTAGTTTCGAATTAATATAACTTATTGTATAAGTATAATATCTGCAAACAGAATAACTAAAAACTATTTCTATCACTAAAAACAAGAAGTAAAGCCAATTTTTTGTGAAAAAAAGAAAAGCTACTTGCCTACGTATGTACATGCAATCATTGCAGATTTTGTGAAAAAAGCCAAGTATTAAAGAAAAGATACTAACCTTAATTTTACATATAACGTATACATTTTGTTTATATAACAACCAAAACAATTTCCTATCCCCAGAAGTACGTGATAGGAGCAAAAGCAATTCAAATCACTGGTTATGTAGGACTCTAATGGATTAGTTATTGAAATGAATGATTATATTACAAACTGTAAACTCAACAAAAAAAAAACAGTAAGGTTTCTATTTTCTGTATCCTACTTTAACAATTTACAATAAAAAATTAATATTGTACAAAATGTACCATAAACCAAACGGAAAACCGCCATTATTTAACATACCGTAAACTCAACAAGAAACCGTAAGGTTGCTCATACTTTAACATTTTATAATCAAAAATCAATAATTATTGTACAGAAAATACTATAAACTAAACGGAAACACGTTAGAATTATAGTTAAGTATTATGCATGTATACACCACCATGATATGCCTATGCATTTTATTCGAAATAATAACTAATTTTTTTCTTCTTTTCCTCCTCCTCAGTATGATATACCCAACAAAACGCAACATACCTGTATGCTAAACACCTGAAAGGTGCAATGACCTTAAAAACAAAAAATGATGGCAAATCTATTTTATATCTTCAGCAGCATTGCACATCCACAGACATTCAGAGTGCAAAAAGTAATCGAGAAGCACTAGTAACTGCTATATAAAATAGGAAATTTCCATTCTTAAACTAGACAATATAACGGGGTGGGCATAAGTCACCTGGCAGCCTTGAAAACAGGGCATGCGTCAGTTAGTATGTCAGTTAGTAAGTTAGTATGCTTGTCGACCTCGAGAGAGGTCAATACCGGTATTGTTGCGCGGTTAGATAGTTTTCTGTCAGGGGGAGATATCGCGCATGTGTCATGGCGACGTATGACGTCACGCGTAGAGTAAACAACTGTGTTACATGGTAAGCAGTAGTAGAAAATCTCATTGAATCATATAGTAAAGTTAACATTGTGAGAAATATATTTCATAAAAATGCGTTGCGCTATGTATAACTGCAATACTGATAACCAAAGCAAATCATATAACAAAAAGGTGATGTTATTTCGCTTTCCTAGTGATAAACAAACGTATGAAAAGTGGATTGCGCTGTGTGGCCGTGCAGGTGGTTGAAATGTCAACAGTAAATTGTCCTTTAAAAGTCAAAGAACTCTTTTTCAAATGCAGGAGTTTTTCAAATTGAGAGACCTAAATAATGCTCTGCACGATAAGTCTATTTCACAAAAACGGAAACTGCAAAAAATTGTACAATAACCATTTCTTTTTATGATATCGTCCTCACGTAATACATTTATTTAATGTTGCATAGTAATGTTACATTTAATATGGTTATCAACATTTAATGAATATTAAGCAGCAACATTTATGTGAAGTGTCTTACACCAATTGTGTAAGACATTTCATTGCTATATTTATATACTATCATTATGCAACATTACAAAGTAAGATTTCTGGGTAGGACATAACAACGTTGATAAAATGTAACCTGCTACATTCAGAAAACGTATTTGTGAACATTACGTGCAGATTTGTAACATGTATTGAATATTTCATAAATGTTTTTCTGCTTAGTGCACGGAAAGACTGGATTGTTTGACCCAAACAAATTTTACTTGCATTCACCAAATTTTATGGTTGAATATGGGCAAACAAATATATAGTTGTTGATAACAAATAATTTTGTTGGCTATATTTAAGTGTTTTAACTAAATATTTCTTTGAATTAAGCAAATATTATATTTGTATAATCAACTTGGTTAAAAACAACAAATATATTTTGTTGAAACCATTGTTTTATTTGTTTACCATTACATTAAGAAAGTATTTTACCGAATTATTTTGTTGCGTCAGGTAAATCCTTTAACAAAATAATTTGTTTGCTAATAACAAATTTTGATTTAGTATTCAGTTAAAGTAGCAATGCGTATAGTATCCTTAACAAAATATATGCCAACAAAATACATTTGGTTACTGCAAACAGGTCGGTTTTTTCGTGTGGGTCAGTAGTAGAAAATAGAATAAATTATTGTTTTGCATTTAAAATCAGAAGAGCTTATTATTTATTTCGAATACCCTAATCCATTTCAGTAATATTCCTTTAATAATTGTATCAATTAAATGTTTTTTAATTAATTTTTATTTTATATAATTCGTTCATTATACATATCTAAACTCATACTATTTAAATGTGCGCTTTCTCTAACTCTACGCGTGACGTCATGCGCGCGCCGGTCTCGTTTTGGACACATTTGATATCTTACCTCCCTATTCCTTATATCATGGTTTTCTGTCGAGTGAAATGGCACAAAATGTTCGAGTCAAGTTTTCGTTACAACAGCGTATGTTTTTGTTGAAACATTTTTATTGTCTTGATCGCAATTATGGAGCCATTGAAGAGGGTTTTAGAGAAAGGTGGCCTGATACAAAATTCCCAAACCGCAAACACATGGTTGAACTAGCCAAAAAGTTTGAAGAGGCCGGTAGTGTTCAAGATGCAAAGAAGATTTCAAACATTGGATAACAATCGAGTTCGATATCATCAATGAAGACCTCGTGTTATTTGAAGTGTATCGAGATGAACGGTGAACATTTTGAACACCTATTGTAAATATTTTTGCGGTATAATGAAGACAACCCAACGTTTTTTAATCTTGTGTTATCGTTTTTTAAAATTACTTAAATTTTTTTAATTTGTGCAAATTTGCCAGGTGACTTATGCTCACCCCTGTATATATAATAAACACTACCGCTAAGCTAAAAAAGCTCGTCAGCGGCAAATTCGTTCTTTATGCACAAATTATTTTAAACAGTTTCACAAACACATCATATTTAAATAAACGTTAAATATAAGATCGCACTATTGATTTAGTTTAATTTCAAGACTGTAACAGCCAAGCATGAATAGTTTTTTGATTTCGTTTACTGTTTTTAGATGCAACATATTATTAGGCAATTTATTCAGAATTTTTGGCAGTAATACTTTTAATTGTCTTTCGCCGTTTTGGCCCTACGGACCAAATATTTTCCATCTGCGATTGCTCTAGTTGTTTGCACATGACTTACTATACTTAAATGTTGTTGATTAAAGTAATCATTAATCAAATAGCGATAAGTAAATAGATTATGGACATGTAGAATATTGTGTTCTTGAAAAATATTATTTGTGTCTAAATTTCTATTAAGATTTTTTATGATTCTTCTTTGTGTTGTATTTAGTTTTTCTATGTAATTTTCAGACGCAACTCCCCATATCGTTATTCCATATGATAAGATGGATTCGACCAATGAATGATACACCATGACTAGAACTTCAGTTGGCACTAAGTCCTGCAAGTAATAGAAGCATCCCGCAAAGTATTCCGCATTGAGAAATAATGTCGATATTATTATGCACACACTCACTAGAGTGTACAACTAGATTTAAATCGCATTTTGCATTGGAATGAGGCAACACAATATGCATCCGTTTTGTTTTAGAAGTGTTGATAATTAGGTCTTTATCATGTGCACAGAGTTGAAATTTGTAAAAGTCTTTTTGTAGCGTATTTTCCGCGTCTTTTAGGTTTTTATGCATCGCTAATATTAAGGTGTCGTTCCCATATAGATAATGCACACATTCATCAAAACAGAAGCTTACATCATTTACGTCGATGAGGTATAGTAGTGATCCCAAAATACTACCCTGCGGAACACCTTTGTTCAGATTATTTACGGTGCCCAGCGCATCGCCCACCTTTACGGTAAACTTCCTGTCATGCAAGTAACTTTTAATCCAGTCTAATAGCGATCCACGGATTCCTATATCCTCCAACGCCAACAAAAGTTTTCTGTGGTTGATTCTATCGAAGTCCTTGCTGAAGTCTATGAAAAGTACCAGTAGGTGTTTATTACCATTTAATTTACTGTGTATAGTATTTGATACTTCCTGCAATAAGTTTATGATTCCTTTGTTTTTCTGATAGCCGTATTGTGATGTATCCAGTAGATTTTCTTTCTGTAAATAATTATGCGTGATTTCCGACATGTATTTTGTTATTTTCTCAATACTGGGTAAAATAGAGATTGGCCTGTAATTTGCGTAATCACTCTTTTTTCCAGATTTGTATATGGGGTTCACAACAGCAATTTTCAATTTGTATGGAATAGTCGAAGATGTGATTTTCGTCTAGTTTATTTTCTTTAAATCCGTGATTGCTATTATTTGTATTATTTTTGATCCCTCGGTTTTGCGAGATAAAATGTTTCCGTCTTGTACCCATACAAATTTCCAGTTTTTCTCCTTTGCTTTGACATTAGTTTTCCATAAGACCTTTTTCTGAGATGTCGACAGATATTCCAATATACTTATTCTTCCCTGCGCGTTCCTTACTATATCACTATTCATTAGGCCCGTACGCTTTTTTTTGATTATTTCATTTCGTTTTTCGATGAAAGAAATCTAACTATAACCGGTCGATATTTTTCCTTGTCTCTACTTCTTCGCCTGGTTGCATAATCAATATCACATGGATTTATACTAACTTCAAGTTTTTTTATTGTATCCATTACTACGGTCTCAAGATTTTCACCATCCTGTTCAATCAATCCTTGAGTTTCTATTTTGTTTCGATTTTCAAACTTCTCCATTTCAATAATTCTACTTTCTAAGTAATCAATTTTTTTTTCGTTTTCATTTATTGATGATGCTACTGTACCTAGTTGAGTTTGTAAAGTCTTAATATTAGATCCTATACGTTTTTGTTCTTCTACAATTTGATCATATTTTTCTGAGATAAATTGCTGAGTTTAAGAGGATAGATTTTATTTCTGATATATCTCCTCTGAGTGCGTTTAAATCGCTTAAAGTTTTATTGGCATTACCAGCCTCTTCATCATCTTCTTTGTTCCGTTTTTTTCTCTGCATACCTCACATCACCAAGCTTTTTTTCTTTGGTCCCATGGCATTATATGTAGCTTGCGATAATGAGCAACAATTATCATAATGATAATCGCTTTTGCAACCCATGCAACTTACGTAGTCCCCATCAGACGGCAATGTTCCATTACATTTGGTACAATTTGCACGAACCATTGTGTATACTCAGTTAAATCACACAAATTCCCGATCCAACTGAGACAGAAATCAAAACATTGGCCGTTTTCCTTTTACTTTAACACATACATACATACTAGCAAAAGTAAACCACAAACGAAACATTCCGACACATGCACTAGTTTTTCATATTATACTTTCTTATAATATTTTATCAGTTTCTTTTACTCAATGTTTTAATTCACACAAGAAATCCCCAACTTGAAAATTCAACTCGAACAAATTACATACCTTTATTCATTTTATTACTAAACTTGAGTAGACAAAATATATAGATTTTTGTGATTTATATATTTTGACCGCTTTTTTTGATATAAGTCTTCAAGTTAGTATATTTCCTTTTACGCACAATTTGTTATCACGTAGATTTTTTTCTTCTCTCACATAAGACGTATTTAACACCAAGGTTTGTCGTTTTACAACAGAAAACAGATCGTTTTTGTACAGAGACTCTAGAAATGCCGAATTTACGGGAGCGTAGAGAAACACGTGTGTCTACTGCGACTTTCTGAGAACGTTTTTTTTTATTTATAACGTTTTAAATTTGTTACTATTTTTTAATAAGTGTGATATATTGTTTTATGTATTAGTTTTGTTAATTATAAGAGTTTATTATATATTAGATATCACCTTCGTTAACGTGAATAAATCGATAATGTGAACAATCCGTGCTTTTTTCGATCGCGTGCCTACTGTATCTTTAAATTTAAGGTATTGAAGATGTATCATTATTATTTTAACTTTGAGGACATTTACTTGTTTCCTAATATTATCATATTCATTCTTTTCCTTCAACTGATACACGTACACTCGGTACGACTTAGTCTTCGAACGATTTTAATAAGGTAACTCACTAAAATCGTTCGAAGACTAACTCGTACCGAGTGTACGTTCGAAATATAATCAGCGATTTAAATTTATAACATGACATGGACTATACACAGCCGTGGTACCTACCATATCTACCTGCCTTAGCTTTGCCCTTAAAACCGCCCGCGTACACCCCGGAACGGCCCACCACCGCCTGTTTTCCTGCGATCGATAAGCGTTAATCTTTAATAAACATGCTCGTATGGACACGTAATGACATAAGTTCCGTATTTATTGGAAAGTTGCCTATCTAAAATGAGAGCGATATTAATAAGAAATGGGAAAGGCGTCCCATAGGCAGTCGTTCACGGGTCCCTTGCGCTTGTTGTCAACCAGGTGGAGATGGTACCGAAGTTAGTTTTCTTAGCTTTAAATAACTTGCCGTCGAAGTTTCCATACCTTTCAGTTACATGGTTGACGAAATCATACCACACATGGCATATTTATAAATAGAAACGTAATCATCATACGGAATATACATAATGTAATCTATTCTTATGCTTGTCACTGATTCAATTATTAAATGCTATAATACAATATTCATGTTTTAAGCAAACTATACTTACTGTTAAAATTCAGTGGTTGTATATCTTCTGTACACCTCAATTGATGTCGATTAACATTTTTTTTTATAGAAACTTTAGAATTCCATAAAAGTTTCAAAAACTGTCATGTGTTGGTTAGAAAATTTATAGTTCTTTCAATGTTGGCATAGTCATTGTATTAATTAGGTCATACTAGGTTTTGTCTATGAAAATATTTAGATAGAATTCTCCGCTTGAACGATGGAGTCCATTTTCAATCCGTTATCTATGTATATCAAAATGATCGGTACACTAGAATAACCAGTAGTATAAATAGTAATTTTACTACAATTGTCCTAAGTTCTAATATGGCTGTGTTTTTACACAGAGGTTGTAATAGAACATATTAAACATTAAAGATAGAAAATAAAACCAAAGAAACGTTAGATCAGAAGAACCAAATAGAAGAAGCAACAAGCACGAGTAAAACTAACTATAATCGGAATAATAGTAAGCCTTTCTAAGAGTCGTGTTGATGATATTATTCTGCAGATTATCATGCAAAACATAAGTATTGATCAAAGAAGCCAAGAAAAAAATTTGAGAGTATCAGAAATAATAACTGGTAAAAAAATTAAGAAAAGAACAGATACGAACATCTCATAAATTCAAAATAGAAATATGATAACTGTAAGGAATTAATCACGTGAAACCAAAATGTTATTCTGAAGCTGATACAAATCAGAAAGTGTACCACCTTATAGAAACCAGCAAAATACATCAATGTAGGAAATGCATCCAGCCAATTAGAGATCCAGAAATTGTGGCTGTTTCATTAATTAATAGTAATTCTGGTGGAAAAGTTACCCAAATGGAAGAGCTAACTTTGTTGATAAATACATATATGTACATATATGAGAACACTGTAACATATATTAATACAAAAAATTTGTTCCGTACTGCTGTAGTTTGGTTAGTGCACTGAAATGTATTTTCAGGATCTAACTTTGTAGACTGCGAGAATTAGAACGAATTCGATGATGCCATTCAGAATAGTAAAACTGCACACGGTGAACTTTCTACATGTATAACATATAGATACGTTTTCTTCGTTAGCAGATTTTCTAGAAGAAATTAATCTTATTTTAAAACCAAGTACAGAGTATCACAAGCGGAACAGTCAGGAGCAGCACATAATGAGGTAATTTTAACTATTAGCCAATTAAAAATGAGTTAGAAAAAGGAAACCAACTAGGTGTAATTGCAAACAGTTTTAAAATGTGCTCCGTATCGACTTTTATATATATGTGATTGAAATTTGAAAAGGATATCTTTTATCGTCTATTAAGTACTTACAAGATACAGAGGGAATAGCGGTGACTCACCCAGTATTAATGAATTACTGCATAAGCAGTAATTACTATAAGGTAAGAGTACTAAAGTGCTACAAAAACCGCAAAGCTTTAAGTATTTGAGAAAATATATTTGTTACTCAAGTTTGTTTCATATCAGATATGTATACCTATATGAAGCGTGTTTTTAAAGTAAGTACCGTTTATTTATTATTATTATTATATTTAAAAAACGAGGGAACTTTTTATAATAATTTCATTTTTATATGAAAACCTACTTTTCCACATAATTGCCGCAATTATTGATGCATTTATCATATCGAACAACAAGCTTTTGTATCCCATTGTCATAAAAGTCTGTCGCATAATTCGAAGCATTTGGTCCAATTTCATACAGAACACTTCTTGAAATTTGAGAAAATGTCTGCAATGACGAAGAGATCGTCAAATGCCTGTTCTTTTTCACATTTTTGTCAACATTTTGCATCAAATCGTCAGTAATGACAGAAAGGCCCCCAGTCCGTTTCTCGTCATGAACATCCAACCATCTTTAAAAGCTCTAACCCACTTCATTACCATTCCATCACTCATAATGGTTTTTCCATAAACTGAACACAGATCTGACGATGAATTTCAGCTGCTCTCACGCCTTTAGTACTAAGAATGCGGATAACAGCGCCCCTAGGCGGGATTCTCAATCCACGGAGACATTGGTCGTGTTCAGTTAGCGCATCGGTAAGTTACCGGTAAGTACCGAATAGCGAAGTACTTAGTGAACTGAATATCTAAATTGTAGGTATTATATCATTGGGATGTACATATTAAGTGCGGTACTTCACTATTCGGTATTTATCAGTGACTTACCAATGTGCTAACTGAACACGGCCATTTTAAATACTCACAAAAGAGTGTGAAAATCTGATGGATTATTGCCATAATGGCGTCTGTAGCTTGTCAACAGATGAAGGATAACAATGCATATGCGCGAACTGCCGATCGTAGAGCTGCAGCAGCGGACTTTCGAAAGAGTACTTACTTTAAAAATACCCCTCGTACTTAGATAGGTATAGAGACTGTTCGAAAGAGAATCATCTGATTGGTATGTAGCAATGATATTGCGTTACATATGCGATAGATAATAACAGATAGCTCATCTCATGCAAATATATAAAATCACAGAGGTTGTATGCATGGCAGACGTTAGATACATACATACTCTATATGAGCCGGTTCCAAACGGGGATTCAAGGTGAAATGCCATGACAGATATGGTATTCTTTTGAGTTATCTGTATATACTTATCTGTGCCTATGCTATAGGAGCTTTCATGTTTAAGTTCCGGGTCTTTCTGCTAGATGATAGCACCTAATTTGTATACAGTCAACCCTCGTATAACGCGATTAATTTGTACCGTGTTATATGGAAACCGCGCTATAAGAAACTCAGATTTAACGTGCAAACCAAATGAAATCCTGGTGCGTTATATGGAAACCGTATACCGCGTTATATGGAAACCGCGCTATAAGAGACTCAGAATTAGTACGAATCAGATTGACTTGTACCGCGTTATATGGGAACCGCGTTATGTGAAACTCGAAAGTAAGTAAAATCACTTGTTAGTCAGTTTGATTCGTTTATTCACAAAAGGCAAAATAATGTGTTTGCAGGATGGCCAGATAAAAATGCAAAGTGTTGTATCTCTGAAAGTATTCGTCGTAGAAACTTGTGGTAAACATTTTTGATACTAAAGTGGGCAAAAGAAGACCGTTGAAAATATATTCAGATTTCCAAAATGGTCGCCGGGGGCGTAATCGGCATCTTAAACTTTTAAAGTGATTTTTCACTGAAATTCACCCAGTAAATGTTACCAAAAAATATATGCCTTTTAAAGCTAAGCTTTCCTCGAGTAATTTTTGTTCAACACTTTTTGACGTATCTATTAAAATAAAGTGGTGGGGGTAATTCAATGTTTTTTTAAATAAACAGCTGTAACTCCTAAACGACTGAACTGATTTTAACAAACCTGGTCTCATTGAAAAAGGCATTTATTGTTCCATGAAACCTATTATACCTGCGATATGTCTATTTATTAGTAAAGCCAATAGAGCGCATTTTTTGACATAATAGCAGAAAATTGCAAAATTCTCTAAAAAAATTAAATACAATAATATTACTTTTTTTCATAAAAATGTAGCGAAGTGATACCTAAATAGACTAGTGAAAACCGTATTTCGATATCTTATTCGTAGCTTGAAGTATAGCAGAAAAAAGATTTAGTTATATGATTTTAAAAAGACGCTATTACACCGGTAGATATTTATTGTTACTTATTTGTCTTTTTTCAAGATTCAATGATAAAATTTCTTAATTTAATAATTTTTAAGTAATAAACGTATTCTTAGTTCAAAAAATTAAAAAAAGAACGCGTAGGGGCATAATAAAAAAAGGACTGATTTTGAAATAAAACTTAATGCCTCCTTAAATGCTCGAAATGTCTTCCATCACACTCAAGGCATTGTTGGAGCCGCTCATGCGTAGACATTACAGTAACTTCCATTTCTGCTCTTGACAGGCTACGAATGGCCTCCTTTGTATTCGTATTTTCATATCGTCTATCGTTGTTGCTGGAATTTGGTAAACAATATCGTTGAACCGACCCCAGAGATAGAAGTCCAAACAGGTGAGGTCTGGGGATCGGGGAGGCCCAGCAAATAGACTTCCTCGCCCAATCCACCTCTGGTGATATCTTAGACCTAATTGTTCTCACACATTTCTTGAGAAATGTGCTGGACAACCATCTAGTTGCTAAAACGTATTTTGCTGTAATTGCAAGGGCACATCTTCTAATGAAATAGGCAATTGGTTTACCAGAAAATCAAGAAACACGGCACCAATTAGTGGTTGATCAAATATATAGGGAAATATAATAGTTCCGCCCAGGATGCTATACCATACATCGAGACTCCAATGGCTTTGATATTGAGCCCCGCGCAACCAGTGAGGATTGTTGTCAGACTAATAACGCATATTATGTAAATTAACGTTGCCATCATTTCTAAAAACCATTTTAATACTTTTAAACCTTACTTGTGTGGGCAAACAACAAATTAAACTGCCTCTATTAAGTATAATTTGTTGACGAGTTGATTTTAGACATTTGCTTTCCCTCCATGGCCTACTATGAACAAATACCGGTGTAATAGCGTCTTTTTAAAATATAACTAAATGTTTTTTCTGCAATATTTCAGGCTACGAATAAGATATCGAAATACGTTTTTCACTAGCCTAATTAGGTATCACTTCGCTCCATTTTTATGAAAAAAAGTAATATTATTGCATTTAATTTCTTAGAGAATTTTGCAATTCTATGCTATTCAAAAAACACGCTCTAGCGACATCACTAAGAAATAGACATATCACAGGTATCATAGGTTTGATGAAAAAATAAATGCTTTTTCCAATGAGACCAAGTTTGTTAAAATCAGTTCGGTCGTAAGGAGTTATAGCTGTTTATTAAAAAAACAATGAATTACACCACTTTATTTTAATAGATACGTCAAAAAGTCAAAAAATTACTCGAGTAAAGCTTTAGCTTTAAAAGGCATATATTTTTTGGTAACATTTACTGGGTGGATTTCAGTGAAAAATCACTTTAAGATGGCGGTTACGCCCCCTGACGACCATCTTGGAAATCTGAAAATATTTTTCGCGGTCTTCTTTTGCCCACTGTAGTAATAACACACTACGACGAATAGTTTCAGAGATACAGCACGTTGCCTTCTTATCGGGTCACCCTGTACAATAAAATTATCTTTACTGAATCGAGTTCATACAAAGAAATTACAAAAAAATCAAACTGAAACTAAATATGTAACACGAAACTAAAAAACTGTTTTCTAGCAAAACCAAGAAAATTATTTAAAATCGCGTAATATAATTTCATATTTTCATATATTGAACAGCAGCGAAAGTTCGGCAACGCAATTGGATACAAAAATTCGCACAAATACGCACAGCCAATCATACAGTCTATTTTAATTATTAAAACAGAGCATTGTAAACAATCTTCCATTGTTTCTTTGTTTATTCGTTTACGTCCCAGACGATTTAAAAAAAAACAAGATCGAGCAAGTCTAACCAGCGCGATAGCACATGTCTCAATCGTGGGCAAAGAAGCTCAAGCAGCGTGACCGCGTTATAAGAGGGCTGTCGCAATGTTGGCTCCGCGTTATATGGAAACCGTGTTATAAGAATACCGCGCTATAGGAGGGTTGACTGCATACATATTTATTTCATTTCAGTTATTCTGAATACATACACAAATCTTCAGCCAACAATTAACAGTGGATAAATGTGAAAACGCGAAGGTATTAGTTAATTCTACCATTGAAATAAATTAAATTAAATAAAAATTATTATGAATTAAGTTTTTGAAATTGTTTTATTATCTATATCTAAATTTAATTTTATATCCATGGATATTTCGGATTTATGGTGCATTGAATTTTATACGTATGTGTTGGTTTTCTTACATTTGATAAGCAACATACATCAGAAAACGTGTGATGGATTTTTAAACTGGACTGTCTTCGAAATAACATATTTTACAAAATTAATTAATTGCTAAAAATTCATGGAGATTTTATTTCCTTAGGAAAATTAAGGTTATTGAAATAACACGACTAATAACACAATATATTGTAAAATGCTTACAAATTATAATTTTGGTATCGTATACAACACCAATATTGGCATAAAACGTTTGTCACATAATGCTATTCTTTGAAAAATGAGCATTGTCTAAATTGAAGTGTATATCTACACCTTCATTAATTTAAACAATATTCCGTACATACTTTGAGAAGACACATAAATAGGATTGAAGATGAAATATATGATATGATATCTAGGCATAGAAAATCGCACGCTGAATAGTACAGGAAGACCTTTTGTGTGTAAAATTATTCATCTGAAATAGAACTGAGGATTACCATAAAGTAATTATAATTAGCTAATAACAGAGGGCTAGTTATTAGACTTTTTTTTTGTAAACGACTTTATTCAATCAATTTTTGTATTACACTGTAATAATAACCAATATATACAGTGGCATCTCTCTTAACGGACACTTCCTATAAGCGGACACTCCCTTTAGACGGACACTTTTGCCAGGTCCCGGCAGCGCTCCATAAGAAAAGCATTGCAATCGCTCCCCCTTGAACGGACTCTCTTGAGTGGACGCGGACACCCGCTTAACAAAAAATTCCCTTGAACGGACATTTCGTTTGTTTTTTTCCGATATTTTTCATGTCATAATTTACAAATAAGCTTGTCAAGACTCTTTTAATTTGCTCGTCTTAACAACAAGGGTCGGTTTGTCATATTTACTACATCACATAACACATTACATGTGGGTATGGTACATAAATATTTTCTCTCTCACATAATATTTTCAAACTAACGTTTTTTCTACAATTCTAAGCTACAGAAATAGCTGAATCCTTGGGTAAAAACACTTTCAATGGCGCGTCCGGTTGGCTTAATAAGTTTAAAATTTCACAATATTACGTTCAAAACGATATCTGGCAAAGCCGCCTCTGCATTACCAAACAAGACCATGAATTTAAAAATCAAAAATGTGTGGGAGGAAAATTGTCTAAGGAAAGGATAACAATATTGCACTGTGCGAACATGGCTGGAACAAGGAAAAGTTGCTGGCTATTAGAAAGGCATCTAGACGAAGAGTTTTATAAAATTTAATAAATGATAATTTACCGGTGACATGGAAACCAAATCAATAGTTAGAAAATTTTGATCGGAAAATGGGAGCACAAAACAGGTAAATTTTACTTTTTCTGGACAATGCGGCATCGCATCAAAAAAAAAACATCAATTTGGAAAACATTAAAATAGACTTTTTGCCTCCAAATTATACTTCAATCAGCCAACCACTTGATCAGGGTATTAAAAATTTTGAGCATAATTACAGAACTTTGATACTGAAGCACTTACTAGCAAACATTGAAATTTCTAACACAGCCAATGATTTAGTGAAACGTATAAACTTATTGGATGCAGTTTATTTTGCTAAAAGCGCATGGAACCAAGTTACTTCTGAAACAGTTCAGAACTGTTTTCGAAAGGGTTTACGTTTAACAGCCAGGAATATCCAACAGCATTTGTTGTTGATTTTGAACCTGAAGATGAGTTGCCATTAAATCTACTTGCCGAAATTCAGAAAAGAGGTATTGCAGGGGTCAGTGGGCAAAGCCTAAACGATTTTTATCATGTCGATGATAATTTACCAGTTGAGAGATCACCTTTGGACTTACGCGTACCATTACAAGAACAAATTCCTCAAGTTCAAGATATTTCTGATGACTCAACAGATGAACTTAAACCTTCAGATCATCAAGATGCAAGAAACAAAATCTTAACATATAAGGAGGCTTTGGTTAAAGCGCATGATCTTATAGCGTTTGTGAAATGCCAAGGTGATACAGAAGCTATGAATATACTTTCATCGCTTGACTTACATTTTCAAGACATTATTGCCAAGACCAAAACACGCCTAACTAGAATGGAGGAATATCTATTGTAAGTTAGTTTTCTAGTAGTTTTCTCTAGACCGGACAGCTCCCTTGTACGGACACATTTCAATGGTCCCCTCGGTGTCCGCTCAAGAGAGATTCCACTGTATATATATAAACTGGGATTGTTATTGTCATTTTTCAAGTTATTCAAGAGCAATTCAATTTTCAAAATTTTACGGATTTCCGTAGAGGAGGTAGACGGTTGTAAGTCATTATAATTGATTGCACACATTGACACATTAGTGGAAATATTTAAACAGTATATTTATACTTGTTTCATATATATATAATTTCTTCGTTTTTAATTAAGATCTGCAAAGCAACAAATTCCTGAAACAAAAAAATTTGATAAATTTGCTGTGTGAGAAATAATGAAATATCCTTCCACTTTTACCGAATATCTTCTTTTCATCATTTACTTCAAATAAGGTAAAACGTTTACTGTATTGATTATCTTATCTCTACAATCAATATTTTTTTCATTAATACTTAAAAAGCTCTCTATTGATCGCCGGAAAAATACCGCACGTAGGTAAATGGTGTTATTCCAATACAAATACCGCTACAGAATTCTTAATATTTAGTAATATTTCAGAGTTGGGAGAGTTATGAATTTGTTCTTTTACGTGTAATAAAACGTCGAACCACACGCACGCACTTACCTGATATAGAAAGAATCGATAATTCGACCGGCGAAGCCGACTTGAACTTAAGAAATACTGCGGGGTTTTGAAGTAATTAGGCCGCATGCCACGAATACATAAGTATATACAGTTCTAAATCGCTTTGAAATGTTTGTACGGTAATGCATATGTGCGATGGGAACAAAATCACATTTGTAACTTGACGAGGCAAGTTACATATATAAGAGCAATTAGATGGTAGTATAACATTAATAACTAATTTATTGATTAGATTTCTGCATCGATGTAGGTAGTTATTTGCCTTGCTATTTTACGCGCCGGCGGCGGTAAGTCATCCCTCAAAATATATTGCTTAGGGTAGAAGAGATTTCATCATTTCCTCAATTTTCACGTAGGAAGATAAACGGACTATGATTCACGTAGATAATTTCACGAAAATTATTCATATGTGAGGCTTAAAGGATTTCTGGAAGTAATTTGATTAAGTAAAAATGACAATTTCCCTTAACTTAATCTACTACATATACAAATTGTTTTCGTTTCAAATTTGCAAGTCAAACTTAAATTATTGTTAGTTATGTATCACATATTTAAGGTCCGTACTTCTTTAGTGTTCATTGGCGCCAGAGAACTCTACATGGAGAACTAGTGTAGGTAAAATATCCAATTTGGTATAGATGGATTATCTAAAAATCTGACTAATTTAATAGCTTAAGAACATGTTCCCTTGACTTAAATGGACCTACAAACTCGACAATAGAACAAGAAAAAATATACAAGCACTTTCCATACATAAACAGACGTGACTCTACCGTCACTCTCTACAATATACAGGTGTCTCACGGGGATCGTTCATTACAAATTTATAGGGTTTAACCTGTGTGAAAAATTAAACATTTTCATTTTGCTATACATATCTAAAATATTTCCAGTGGTCTTCCCGTTTTACACATTTTATAAGCTTCGTAATTTATGGAATGCAATGCAATTATCCTTTATTAAGATTTTGTATGTTTTCTGGAAAATATTTTTTTAAATTAAAATTTTCAAAATTTCATTTCGTTGAAAAGTACGAGAATTTGCTTTTCTAAATGAAATACTTCATATTTTGTTTTACAATTGCAATCTGGTTTGCGGTAAAAATTGGCGCAGAATTTGAGTCACTGGTTTTCAGTTGTTGTCAGAAATGTAGAAAATTTAATTTTAACAAACTAAAATTCAAAACACTCTGTTTATTGCTGCCAAGCACAATTTATGCATACTTACCGTTGCCACCAGCGTGAACCAGTATTTTCAAGACCTTTGGGATAGAGGACGCTGTCAGATGTTGGATGTTGGTTCTAAAAAGTCAAGAAACTCAGCTGTCAGGTTATTCAGAAGGTTTCTAAAGACTGAAGTTTTTGTCTTCTGCTCCTCGTTATATACCTGGTTTCTTCTACGCTTCGCTGATTCTTTACAGTTCGATGAGCTGCATCCGTTACGGTATTGTGATTATGTCGATGATCTTGAAGTTATTCGCCAGGTATTGCTCAGTCTGTGCCCATCATCTCGGTTGAGGATATTTGGATTCTTTATAATTTCCAGTGATTCTCGTATCAATCTCTGATGGTACTGCGTAGTTTTGGCTTTAATGTTGCCATTATTCGAACACTAAATACCGACGCGTTTCGACAGCAAACCTGTCATTATCAAGGCGATAATAAAACTGAGAGGCATGAGTTTTTTATCGCCTTGATAATGACAGCTTTGCTCTGGAAACGCCTCGGTGTTTAGTTAAAGCTTTTGGTGTTTAGTGTGTTGAAGTGTTTAGTGTTCTACTTCAGCATCAAGAGATCCAGTGAAAAACTTCGTTGTCATAATTAATGCGATGGTTTCCTTCTTGAAATAGGTGTTCAGCTACTGTAGATCTTTCCGCATATCCACGTTGGGTATCCCATCAGTGTTCTTTGATTCTGTGCTGGATACTCCTTCCTGTCTGTCGGATGTAACCTTTCCCCGGAATTACATATGCGTTCGTATACACAGTAAATTATAAAATGCCTGCTGAAGTCGCAAGTATTAGCAAATTAACAGTTCACAAATACAGCGTTTATCCACAGTAACAATGAATAGAATACTCTGAAGAATTGTTTAAAGTTAAAGGTCCCAGATTTGGAGCAAGTTTTGTTATCAACGGACTATATAACAAAATATGAGGTATTCCTGGGTATTCCACTGTAGGTGATTAAGTTTTGACATTTTTTAAACTGACGTCAAGGCTTTTGATTACAAGATATATGGCATGAGAACATACTTTTTTAAAATACATACCTGTGAAACCGATATGTGTGATATAAATTGATTCATGTTTCAAATTTCAATCGCATTTTCATAGAATTTATACTCCTTTCTCCAAAACACAGTTGTTTAACCTTAAAAATCAGAAGAGATAAGTGATAATGGCTCAAATCGAATTATCGTTCTCGAACTTTTTTGAGTTTTTACGAATCTTTATATCGCGCTTTTTGTAATTGCTATCGAAAAATGGTTTTGACATCCTCGAGGCACTTTTCTGAATTACATTCGACGGCATAAACATTTTCATTACCTTTCTCCGAAATTAGTACAATACTTACAACAACTTACGTAACAACTTACTTTTTTTCACTAAACGTAAACAAGATGATCGTAGAGCTAGTGGGGTTAGCAGCCAATGGAAAAATCCTTTTAAAAGCTAATAAGACTCATTTATCTTAACCTTAAGCTTTCGAATTTTATTAAATTCTTCTTCAGAAGATAATTCTACAAGAAAATATCTAAAAAACTAGTAACAACAGTAATTAGAAAAAAAAACTTACAAGTAAGAGTAAGAAACTAGCAGTCAAAGAACATAACTTTACAATAAGTATCATTAATATTAATCAGTCATACTAAAAAGACGTTTGAACTGTACCCGGTGATCATTTATAATGTCCCATCCTCTTAATTTTTTTTTGTTTTTCGTTTTAGACAATAATGTTAAATACAAAACTTGTACAAATTGACATAAGCTATTTGTGGAATAATCCTTTTTATATACAGGGTGTTGCAGAAATGCGTGACAAGTTAAAGTTAAATTTTTTTTAACGGAACACTATATATTTTGAATTTTTTTAATTCTCCTAAAAATTCTGAATATTTTGTGTATAACATGTCCTATACCTAACTGTAATATTTTTCGAAATAATCGCGTTTTAACTACGCGGACGGCTACAATCAAATAAATATTCTAGACTCTTGTTGGGCGACCGTAAATTAGCCAACTACAATACGTAAGGCAATAGGTAATAAGGTAATATTTAACAGCTACTATACTCTTTCGAGGTGGAGCGCCATCTTGTTGGAAGACAACGTTTCTCAGTTGTTCCAACGGAAGCTCATCAAGATGGTCCTCTAGTTCTTGCTGGAGAAAATTCAAATAAACGTTTCCGTTCAATATAACGTTAAAGAAGTGGGGACCTATTATTTTGTTATTTAATATAGCACACCATACATTTTTCAACTTTCAGTAGTATATTTAAATCACGATGTTCATCCCTTTCCAATGTTCTGCTCTTTCTCGCTAGGCTAGATGTTTGCTGAAACTTTTCGTAGATGCGACGAAATGTCTTTTTATTTGGAACGTGCATCCGGGGATTCATTCTTCGAATTCCTTTGAGTCAGTTTAATACTATTATAAGTTTTAATAAATGTTTGCAAAATTAATTGTTTTTCTCTTTCTGAATAAGGCATTTTTGTCGAAGAAATAATTTTATGTTTACTTAATCTGACACTGTCAATAATAATAGAAGTTTTTGTTTCTTCGTGACAGTCTAATTCACAGCCGCCTAAGAACTGGAATCTACATTTTATATTTTTTGAGTGTAGGCGCGTAGTTAAAACGCGATTATTAATGCGAAAAATATTACAGTTAGGTATAGGACATGTTATTAAATATTCAAAATTTTTAGGAGAATCTAAAAAATTCACAATATATAGAGTGTTCCTTTTAAAAAATATAACTTTAACTTGTCACGCATTTCTGCAACACTCTGTATATAAAAAGGATTATTCTGCAAATAGCTTATGTCAATTTGTACAACTTTTGTATTTAACATTTTTGTCTAAAACGAAAAACAAAAAAAATTAAGAGGAGGGGACATTATAAATGATCCCCGTGTACACATCACAAATTAAAACACAAATTGCATTGTGAAATTGATTAGAAATTACGGTGAAAATTCACCAGAAAACCGCAACAGACCGCATGGCCAAAGCGCGGGAACCAAGAGTGTGGGAGATAGGTTAAGGAAGGCAAATAATTAATATGGGGGAAATGTTGCCAAAACTGAAACTTACTAGCATAAGTCAAAATGTAAAACAAAAGAGGGGAGGGAGGTATGGCGGGAAATTCAAACTGAACTAGTCAGAATCTATAACGATAATAGTGGAATTTCAAATCTGTGATAACGGGGCTATGAACGTGAGAAGCCTTTTTATTAATATTGAACACTAAAGTGTATATATCACTGAGATTATCCAAATCAGTTCTAAAATTCATAGTATTGTTGGTAGTCTGTATGTAATACATTTCAAGAAACATGCATTTCCTGTAGTTGTTTTCAGTAGCTGTAACAGAAGTGCCATCAAAATCCATTAACTGTTTATTGTGAAAACAGTGGGAAGAAAGAGCAGTACTGTCAGAGTTCTTATTGCAATATCTGCTGTGTTGATAAATGCGGTTTTTTAACCATTGACTGGTAGTACCTATATAGACAAGTTCGCAGTTCCTGCAAGAGATATGGTAGATAACATTAGAACGTAGCTTTTTTTTCACGCAACAGCCTGTATATATCCTCAAAACTGGAAAGTGGACTGAATGACGATTCCAAAAATATATAATACGTATAGTATTTCTTCGGGGAGCTATTTGAAAAACCTTTAATTAATTTTACCTATTGTAGACTCTACAGAAATAGTTTTGCTGTCATTTTTCGCTTGGTAATCATTCAGTTCTTGAAAATGAACCGATTTGCGAATAAAGGAATTATAATTTAATTGTTTTAATAAACAAGCTCATACAATAGAGGCAATTTCATGGAATCTTCGAAAACATTCGAAAATGGGTCGGCTGTTACTCTACTTTAAGTTGAGTTTTCAATTTTTTTATATAGGTAGAACCCCATAAACTTCTAATGAACAGGAAGAAATCTTTAGAAGAACTAAAATATCAATAGAAAAACGTGGATAGAAATTTATGGAAAAGGATTACTTATCATTTTATTTTGGGTTGCTTCAGTGTATTTTAATCTATAATTGGAAAATATAAATCACTGATGTTTAAAAACATTTTAGTGAAATATAATGGTTTAATAGTATAGTGTAGTTATGTAGAAAATAGGCGTACCAAATGGATATTAGACAATTTTATACATATTGTCACATTTTTTTGTGTACGAAGGGCTAATTACGTTTATTTCTTTTCAGCTGTTTGTTCCACCATCATTGCGTTATATTTGTCGCGCCAAACTAATAAAAATAATGAAATGCTAATGTTATTAAACCCACCTGGGTGGGTCGTATATCTTAATATGTTTTAACAATGAAGCGAATGATGTTCCTATGTGTAACAGTCACAAAATATTTTATAGACGGTTGTCACGCGACTTCGAAATTCTCCATAAAACTTGAAAAATTTATGTTTATGCATATAAGTCGTTTGGTGCCCTTTATGTACTATGTTTTTTTCGCCTTTTCGTTTTCCGAAGGGCTGGTATTTTGTTCGACGACGAAACGTTGAGTGTTCGGTGGCAGTTATTGTTATTTGTACGAAGTTGTGTGTGCGTGCAGAATAGGGAATTCTCTGATCTATTTATGTGAACCTTATACAGAAGCGACATCATAAAATTCGTTATGAGATAATAAATCAACCCAAAACATTAATTCGACGAAATCACAGCGATTTAAATTTGAAAAAGGGGAAGGATATACAACAAAAGTTTCTTGTATATTACTACTGTTATAGATCTACGGTTTTCATCTGTAATTGTCAAACTTGTTCTGTATAATACTGGTGAATTATTGAAATGGTGTACGTTCTAATAAAACTTACATATTTAACCTGCGGAGGAATGAATGTACAATATAGTCATAACCTATTTCCATGAGTAAAATGGGTCTATAATCACGCATTTAATGATGATAAATTATATGAAGGAGATATTATACAGAATCAGATTGCACCTATGAATCAATTGACCTTCGACGAATCGACCTTGTTTTTATTTGTATTACGCAGCAGCGACTGGAACATTTACGGAAACCGAATGCGTGCAATCTAAGACTGTTTTGTTATTGTATTATTTGTATTCAATTACATATTATGACATATTAGTTTTCTATAAAGAACAAATAAGTTCTAATTCATGTGCTTTAGAAGAGAACATTAATGTGTAATTATAAAGTTTTCGAATCGAATGTAAAAATGTCGTTTATGTTAAAAAGCTAATCGCAATTATGACATGACTAATACAGAAATCAACGGTCCCGTATCATTTCGAACAAAGGCCTAAGATATATACGATATACTTATGTATATTAAAATAATATACCGCTTGATTTCAGAGATAGGATAAATAACGGCGTGAAGGGGCAAGAGGCACGAAAATTCGCTAAGAAGTGGGGACGCGTAAATTTATGCATCGCTTCAACTTTACTCCATAAAATATATCCAAAAAATTTAAAAAGACGACTAAAGAAATGGTTCGAAATGTTTACTGTTTAAAAAAATAATACACCAAGTTTTAGCTGCAACATTTTTGCATTATTATTTGTCGTGAAATTGTATTGAAAGTAAATACTTTTGTAGGCGATTTGAATAATTAGTATAAACATAATTATTGACATTTCACCTTTACCGCTACATGTGCTATCAATTATTATCAGACCTGGATATGGGAAATTATTTGCGGTTTTGTGAATGCCCACGGGAAAAATAACCAAGAAAAATGTTGTTGTCAATGTTTTTGTCAAGTCTGAATCGTTATTTTGAATTCACCAAAAGCTAACCTACGCAATTATCACAATTATGCAGATAAAAATAGCAGTTTATTGCGGGTTGTAGATCGTCAACCGTGTTTTAAGTGAACATGTGGTCTGGAATATATGGGCAATATGCTGTTGGAGTACATTTTTTCAAACGCAATTTAAGTAAATGTTTATATTTGAATTTTTGGCAAAATGAGTTACATACGCTACTAACAAATAATCCCCCAGTTGTTAATGATTGACACTGGTTTCACCACGATGGTGCTCCTTTGCATTTTACATTATTGGCAATCTTGTTCAAGAATTCAATGTTGATTCATCATAATAATTATTATTTCAGGTGAGACAACATTTACATGCCAGATATCCAAGCAGATGGTTACTGCAACATCGCAAATTTGAAGAGATATGTCAAGAAATTTACAAAATAGAGTTTTATGGAAATTTCAAACAATCTCTTTAATTTTTTGAGACTTTTATTAAGTTTATAATAATTACCTGCATCACCTACAAAAATATTCGCGTTCAATACAATTCCACAAAAAAAAATGCAAAAATGTTTCAATTTTTGTAGAAACAAGTCTACTACAATTAAAGAACTACTACAAAATAGATAGAGATATTATATACAGGGTGTTAGGGGTTGCCGGATATTTTACCCAATTATAGTACTGGTGGAAATAAACAAAAAAGTCTTAGTCAACTTGGGTTCACAATTCAACTGTTTTGACATATAGTCGCTTGCATATTGTTTTAATAGGATAAAAATTTTCAAAGAAATTCTGATCAAAATGTAAATTAAACAAATGGTTATTTAAAGTAAAACTAAAGAAATTGTTCTACATGTCCACCCTTCATTTTTAAGCACGCTTCACACCTTCTTATGAAAAATCGAAGCACTCTTTCGAAAATTCCTGCGAATTTCCTCGCAACAATTTACGATTCGTTGCCTGAGTTCTTCCAAATTGTTTACAGGTCGTGCGTACACTAATTTTTTTAGATGCCCCTAAACATAGAAGTCTAGAGGTGTCAGGTCTAGGAGGCCATGCAGATGGTCCACCCCGTCCTATCCATCGTTCGTTGTAATCTTCATTTAAGAAATTTCTAACTACGATGGAAAAATGCGCAGGAGCTTCATCGTGCATAAACCACATATTTAATCTGTTAAAAAGTGGCACGTCTTCCAACAAAACGGGTAATTCATTTCTTAAAAAGTCCAAGTATACTTGTCCCGTTAAACGATTAGGGAGAAATACTGGACCAATTAAACAGTCTCCAAAAATAGCAAGCCAAACAATTAGCGAAAAACGGTTTTGGTGATGCAGTTCAACAATAGCATGGGGATTTTCATCTGCCCAGACGTAATTGTTATGAAAATTAAATATTCCGTCTCTTGTAAATCCAGCCTCGTTACTAAATAAAATCTGAGCCGCAAAATTAGGAGTTTCTGCCAGCTTTCGTAAAAATCAACGACAAAAACCCTACCTGCATCATAATCGAGAGGAGCAAGAACTTGCACGCGTTGAATGTGGTAGGGATAGAGCTGCTGTTACCGCAGAATTCTCCAAATGAGAGGATGACTTACGTTCAGTTCTGCGGCAAGTCTTCGGGTGCTAATATTTGGGTTGTCTTCTACCCGTCTCAAAATATCTAATTCTACTGCGGGAGAAGAAACTGATCTAGGTCTACCAGAACCACCATTAATTTTGAATGAACCAGTTTCGGACAGCCGGATATGAAGTCTTGAGAAAATCTTATCACTCGGTAACAACCGATTTGGCATACATACAGCGTGCTTCAGTGGCATTACCATTCGCACGACCGTACATAAAATGTATATCGGCCATTTCTGCATTTGTGAACTTATGCATAATTTGAGAACAAAAAAATTGACGCAAATGATAAATAATCTTATGAGAAATGTCTAACAGAACTAATTTTAAGTCACAATAGTTGTTTGACAAAGGGAACTATTCTCAAAACCGAAAAATGAATTTTTTATTTTAAAATATGCAATCGACTATATGTCAAAAACAGTTGAATTACGGACCCATGTTGACTAAAACTTTTTGTTTATTTCCACCAGTACTATAATTGGGTAAAATATCCGACAACCTTTTTTTAACACCCGGTATAAGAACCTGATGATAATTAAACTTGTTATAAACTTGTTGGATTATTTTTTTTGAACAGTGAACACTTCGAATAATTTTTCAATTGCTTGAGCAGAATTGTTGTTGCAGAGTTTTAAATTTACATTAGTAGATGTTTTAATAGCGTTCGATACTGTAAACATAATCTCCTTCACCAATAATTTTTCGTTTTTAGATATTTTTCTTGATAGTGTTGTTGATAATGTTGTTCCGCGAAAAAATAGATCTGAAGTTGAGCTATCATTTGCTGTTTGGACATAATTTATAGCGTAAGATTATTCAAACGATAAAAAAGCAAGTTATTCTGCATATCTTCGTTCTAACATTCTAACTGTTACAAAAGTAATGTTCCCCATTGCCTTAAAAAATACGTTATAATTGCTACTGCAAAATGGATGTACAAAGTTTGGTCGGCATTTATTTTAAAGCGCAATTACGATTAAGATTAGTATTCATCAATCAAAAATCGTGCTGAATAACAAGGAACGTGTTTTTTTCTCTGAAAGCATTTTTACAAATTTATCTTACTTTAATACCTTCATTAGCTTCCACGTACTTATCTAGATAATTTTATTTTAATTCGAACGCTTTTAACATTTATGAGATTGTATGCTAGAACGGATCCTATTTTGTTAAAAATTAAACCTCCTTATCAGCAGTTGTTGGTCTTTTTTACCGACGTAAGTATAAATTGATTTTGGAAAACAAGATGGTGTTATCCTACTTCTAGTTTCATATTATCTTAGATTTGTGTTCCAAACAGCTT
>CM043020.1:61072384-61213724 GCA_023690525.1 Holotrichia oblita
TGTTGCTTGTCAAGATTAACAGCTCTTGCTATGTAATTTATGTGCATAAATGTGTTTTTATAGCTTTGTCACATTATCTTCCTGTAAGTAACAAAGTATCATTCGCAAAACTCTAAACTTCTCATTTATTAAGAAAAGCTACTCTTGTTAGTTAATTATTCAAAAACCAAAGCACATGCTACTTTATATTGTACTAAGCACACCTCAAAGTATATTTTTTAACATAGAAGCCTTTCTATCAAATTCGTCCCTGACCAGCACGTAATAAATTCCGCTTTGATGCGACAATGATGTGAACGTTAAAAAAGAAACGACGAATGTTCACCGTATATTTAATGGCCCGGTAATGAAGTTTAATTGTTTCAGTTTCTGAAGTGAGCTTTCATTTAACGTCGGCAGTTATTAATCGTATCGCTGAACAGCAGTAGTAGCAGCAGCGTGGCTGTCTTTTAATTAAATCCTAACGAATGTTCGCACGGAGTTCAGCGCTATGGTTCCCCTTTCCGGCGATGCATTTCGCAATCTCTCATCTCGTTTCCGATGACTGAATATGTACTTTATTTCTACTGGCATGCCGGACGGAAATACCTGTATTATTAGACTTGAACATAATTTTCTACGTATTTTAATCGAGATTGTAACGTAGCCTTTAATGTTTTCTATTTAATAATGTAAATCCTATTTTGCAATGCAGTCGCTATATTGCAGGTAATTATCTATGCAGCTTCAAGTTCAATCATTGTTATCATGTGACCCTAATGATGCTACACGCATTATTACTGTGATATAAAATGTATAGACCATAATAAAGAGAATGGATTAACTTTAAAAAGTTTCATGTGAAATTACCTGCATGCACTGATATAATTTCTTGAATAGTATCAGACACTAACCGACGTACTTGTTTTCCATTAAAGGATGCACTATTAGAGTCTCTTAAAAGTTGAAGGTTAATAACTGCTCTGTTGGGTCGACAATTTAAAGGTTAAAAAAGAATAAAATATGTACTTTTTGTCGGATCTACACGTCAACATTATTGTTATTTTCTATGAAACTTGATGTTATATACAAACCAAATCTAATTTATCTATCCTACTCTGAAAACATATTACAAAGAAACCTTTCTATTTGCATAGAGTGCAATTCTTAGTGTTATGTAAGTAACACAAAGAACATATTATATATGTATATTTGCAATTATGTAAGTTGTGTCTTTGGAGACTCGTTTTGGATAATGGGACATGATTAAACCTCTCACCGAACAAGAGCTTTTTGATTTCCGGGGTTTGGCAGCGCAACTTTCTCACTCAAAAGGGTTTCGCTTCTAGCGTGGTTGACACGTCGAGTTACCGTGACCTTTTAGCGCCCATCATCCAGTTTATGGCCCTGTCAGAAGCCGTTCGCCTCTAGCATGGTTTAAACGTCGAGTTACCTTGACCTTCTGGCACCCCTCACCTAATTTTGCTCCTGAACAAAGCACTTACATTACTGGCAAAACGTCGAATTTGAGTAAGTTGTATATATTTTTCTTGTATTTTTTATTTTTACTTTGTTTTTTTATTGTATATATGTATTTACTTTACTATGACGCGGTCAACATCCGAAAACCCTCATAACAGAGACTCAGACCGATATCATTCGATATTATTTAAGAGCTTTTTGGGTCTGTTATCAACCATTTAGTTAATAAAAACTATCGCAAGGTACACCACTAAATGAAGCCTTTAATGACTAGTCAAAAACTGAGAACAGCATTGAAGTATGTATCGAAGAAACTGAAGATATGAATATTATCAACGATGAGTCACATAATACAAGTGAATCTAGTGACCACGAAATTGAAGATGAGCTGGCACAACAACTGAATCAGAACTACATAGCACCGAAATCAAGAAATAGGGAAAGCAACGGATTTCGTTCTTAAAGAAAAGTGTCTTACCTAAAAAGGTAAGAATGTGCCTTCTATATTCGCTAGGACTGTTTATATCTGACACAAGCATAGAGAGAATCCGTAGATGCCTATACAATTAAAAACTACAAAATGCAGAAAATCTTAACAAGATGAGCTACGTTCAAGTCCATACCATAAACATTTTAGGGTTTATAGATATTCTTGTTCTTACTGGTCGTTTCAGAGAAAGTAAAGAGAACTCTTATAGACACAGTTTGTTCGACGATTTTAGTACCAAAGTTGCGAGAGAAGGAAATCATAAATTGCAGCACTGACATGGAAGTTTAGGTAATATTATGATTAGCAACTTCTTTATGGGCATTACTTTGGTGGAGAAATCGCGAACCATGAGAGATATAGATATGAAAATTAACTTTTACCAACATTTTCCACTCCTACCGGGTTAAGATAAAAAAAAATATATAAAAGATTTCTTTGTGTTGGGAATTATATCTGAATTTTCAGCAAACCTTCATACATATACGAGTATAGGTAACAAAATATTTACTTACTATTATTTAAAACTGAAATTTACCGAAAATTTATAGATTTATTTGACATTAATTACGAAATGGGTCACGCAAGTTTATTGTTTTGAGACGGCAACGATAGGGTATTTTGACAAACTACAACTTATTTGATAATAGATGTTTCGCTGGTTCTGGGACTTCATAATCACTTATATTGACCATATGCCACTTAAATCCAAATTCGTACTCTACAAAACATACATATATAGTAGTGAGACTGGTACGATTAAAACTTCTAATTATCTCCAAACTCATCACAGTTACAGACAGCTTAGCACAAAATTACCATTAAAGATATAATTAAAATCGACATTGTTAAATTCGTCATAATGCGACCACCCGTAACATTAAAAGAGTAATTCCTATTACCTACGAATCTCAAATCAGGAAACACGGTAAAAACTAATGTTAATTTAATGTAAACATAAAGACCGGATTGGAGGCAACGTATTAATAATCCTGTCAGTGTATGAAAGAGTAATTCAATAGTAATTACGTTCTAGCGTGTCCGGTGCTCATTAGGCAAGATTGGACTGCCGCAAGACTGACACACGGTCGACAACGTCTACTACTCCACTTCATCATTCTGCCACGTTGCCGTTACGTTCGTACATTACGGAATGTAGCGGTAGCACAATGTAAAAAATACCGATATACATACATACTTTACAATATATACACTTAATTACAAAAGTCGACATACTTCTTTAATAAGAAAGACGAAGTTTTATAAATGAAAACAGTTTTACCAACAAAGTGCTAAATATATATGGTTGATGAGCTAGTGAAGTATCTAACATACAGTTGAATATAAAAAATAATAAAACCCAACTTCACTTGAATGTGTATTTAATTGAATGGCCATTTCGTTACATACTGCGTAACATCTTCATGACTAACTCAAACCAAAACATTTCTTTTTTAAATAACGGTACATATTTCAGTGGGTATCTGTGTTGTGTAATACTATATGAGGGTTAGAAAATATATAAACGTTCGAAAACACGGCGGTTCGTAAAGTATCCTAAATAACACTTAAGAGAATGCTGTTTTGAATAAGAGGTGACAGGTCAAGTGCTAAATACTTTTTTGATTAAATAGTATACTTTATTAGGATTTATAGAATATTTTGCAATCCTTTTGAACTTGTCTAATCTACTCTGAGATATTCATAAAAGTTCAAAATAAAAAATCCCGCAAGCAACAAAACCTATTTCCTAACAAGTGAGGACATGCAAATGTTAAATATGACTCAAACATCAGGCCGCCGAACACTATTAATACATATACATTAAGCAAAGATGGCTATCTAATATTTGAGGCAACGCAGTAGTCATCCTTAGCTTTTGTTTGTCTACACTAATGACTAAAGTATGATCCAAAGAAGAGTTGCAATAAAATCGCTGTACGTAGCAAAGCGCAAAACTATAGTATGGTAAAAGGAAGTTTCATGTTCCAATGCAAGGAATTCTTCAGACTTCAGTTTATTGCCGATTCTGTTGAAACTTTTCATAAAACTGCAGTCCATCAATCCATTCTGGAAGAAATATGGTTTACATTAGATCACCATGTTTAATTTCAGACTACATCATAAAGCAAGCTGAACTTAGCTAACTCATTGGAAGGTCTAACATAGATTATGTCTATACAAAGTTAACAAACGGATTTCCAATAACTTTAACAATATCAACCTACAGTGCTGAGCTAGGTACTATAGCCACCAACGTGCCAGCTACTTTTACAAATATTACTATTATATTAGACAAATATAACAAACCAACCACTACAACTAATTATCTGTAATATATCCAAGGAATCTATCAAAGAAAATCAATAAGACGTCAAACTACTTTTGGCAGCTATAGCCGTTCTTACTTTTCTTGGAATAGCAACAATTTAATGGCTAAGAGGTAAACCAATAATAGGACACAAATTGTATATTGTTTATTTGTTAGATTAATATTGTGAAATAAAATGTCCGAATAATAATTATAGACCAACTTACGCATACTGTCAATTGAGGTGCTAAATAATAGATTAATTTTGAGAATCAAAAGTTGAAAAGTATAGGAAAAACGGAAGAGACTACGTGGCACTCGAAAATCCCACATAAACATCATTCCAGTCAACGCGATCACTTATTAACGTCCATCCAACTTCGTTCATCCCTTCCTTCTTTGAGGAAGTCCAATAAAAAATAATTTTTCTCTCTACAAGCTGTGAAGGAATATCTCCCAAATAAAACTAAACTTTGTGTAGATTTATAGCAGATAATTAGTGATATTTTTAATAATATAATTATTTGCAATAAATAATGTATAAATGATAATCAGTTCTACATCCGAAATAAAGTTGCTTTACTGTGCTAACTTCTTGCATCAGAAGAAAAGTAGATAATCAAAGAAACTCTCTTCGTAGCAAACTCCTCATATTCAGTTGTAAATGTTCGAGTTTCCTTTTGTCTCTCCTGTTTTCCAGACGTTATTAATTATTTGTTAGATTACAAAGTTCGTTTTCTCGAATCAGTTCGAAATCCTACCGGTTTTAAGAAGGGCTTAAGCAGACAGCGACCCAGCCAAGCAGCACCATCACTTCTATTAACCGGAAACACCGGACTATTCGACCGGTATACCCCCTCATCGGTAGAAGACGGGACAGGGCCGCATTCCGAGCACGGCGACTTCATCAAAAGCTCTCCCGCTCCCTCCCTTAAAGCCTCCTGCTGCTACCGTCATCATCGTCGGTTGATAACAACCGCTAATCCCCCGGCTCTTTGGGAATGCAATCCTGGCTCACAAATTTATGGCGGTTCCCTCCGAATAGCTGACCTCAATGGCACCTAGAAATCTGCTCGGAGAATGCAATTTACACTAAATGAGAGATACCCCCGCTACACATAGTAACGGTAGATCGTGTCCCTAAATCGGATCGCTGGTAGTCTGGGTATATTAACGTGTTTTCGACGTCGTTTCCGTTTTAAAATCTTTATTTTTCTTTTGCTCCTCTTGTGCCCGGTAATCTTCTTTCCGTCCGTTAATTCCGCGTCGTTCCTAGTAGGGATTTTAGCAAACAATAAATTAGGAAACTTTGTCGCTCGAGGATATCTTTATAGAAAGGATTTCATTGATTGGTTTTACAACAATAGCATTTAATGACTTTAAAGATTATGGTATCAGATAAGTACAGACAGTGTAGTCTGGCGTGGATTTACGTAAGTTAGATGCCTAAGAAATAACGTAAACCTCCTCATTTTTTACAATGAAACCATCAATCAGGCATATTCTCTACTAGTTTTTTTCTTCATGTGTTACAGAATCTATATCCGTGGTAGGAATATGCGATAACAGAATCCAAAGGGGAAGCAAAATTACGGATAATGTCTGACATCCAAATTTCACTTCTGAGTTTAAGAAATTGAATAGGTTAAAAGGGACTATATTACTAGTCTATTTATATAATACCAAGCCAAACAATATCCATCATGTAAATTGATAATACGACATATTTTCGTTACCATAATCATTCTAGATAGGAAGCAAGTTACTTGATTTTAGATCGTTCAAGCTCGACAAAATACAAGAGAGAACCGTGTGTTTTATTATGAATGACTTGACAGGACTGTGGGTACAGACGTCAGGATCCGGCATCCGTGATTAATAACACTCCCGCGGCCCGGTTTGCCCAGTTAGCCTACATATTAGCCGGAGTACGGACTGCGGACTCGACGGTAATAACCACCGGGGCCGCACATCCATCAATCATGTGCAAATTACACGGTCCGACATCGCACGTAAGAATTACGGCTGTCGTTCGTGTAATTCCATGGCACGCCACGTACTCTCCTCGGCTTATAATCATCTCAGAGCCCTCATTACGAATCCTTTCTCTTGTCTTTCGACGATTTTGCATCCTCTTCTCGTACATTGAGTACTGGCGAAGGAAAATGTAAAGGTAATAATACGCGATTTGGCGGTGATTACTGGTGTCAAAAAATGTACAGTCGTAATTGTCGGTTTTGATACTGGAAAAAAAGTCGTTACGGTTATTACGGTCATATTCGACAGGTATTTAACGGTTTTTAGTTCGTGGTTTATATTTGAAGGTGGGGTTGCTACAGAAAATTTGCATCCTGAAAACTATTAGAGTACCACCAAATATACGACCGTGTAATATTGCTATAATTTAAAGTGACAGTGCAATACTGTTGCATTCACTACACTTCAATTTATTGAGCATATGTACGATTACTTCCTAGTAATAAAAAGCTTACTCAGTCAGTTAGTATCCCAAGTAGCACACCATCTTGGCGGAAATTTGACACAATATCTGTCGTATAAGTTGTGCCTATATTGTTGAACTAAATAAAATGCCCGCACAATTCCTTGTACTTTAGCTCAAATTCAATGAGTTTCATTTTCACATGAATGATTGTTTGGTCGCGGCTTCGGGTCCAATATCATACCAAAATATTTAATTGCATTAGAACAGGATATGACTTCATTGTTGACCTACACCGGGGTATAGTTGATAATTGATTGCGATGATACTAAATATTGGTTGCAATATACCTTTGCGGCAGTTTTTGAAAAACTTTAGGGTTGACGGACAGTAAAGAGATCTGTGCTCAGGACCATTTGCCTCCATTCCAGATTTCGCAATATAAAACAGCTTAGCTATAACTTTACTATCGTTTTACTAAAACAATTAGCAACTATAGAAGTTTTCCTGTAGCTGATATTAATTTCATTGATTTATTTCTTGAAGCTTGACCATTCGTGTATTGTAGAATTAATTACGAATCTTTTGTTCGCGCTTGTTCTTCTTCCTAATTAATCTTATCTTACTCATCAAAGTAGACTTCCTTTGTAAATACCGTGTGCACCAAACTCAATTTGCTTTTTTGTATGGTATATCTACAGTACAACTAGGTGAAAAAAGTTGCAGTATAGGAAACTATGACAGATAAGATGGAATGGAAGAAATGAACATGATAATTACGCCAATCTTAATTAGATATTCATACAACCCATCATATTCTCGTCCACTAATAAATATTATTTCTGAAATATATTTATAATACGGTTGAGATTGCGTTAGAAGATACTATGAAAACTCGCCTACGTATAAAACACAATATTATGTATTATTAACACATGAATTAATTTACATCTGACAGCAACAAATTTAATTAATGTAAATGTCCATTTAACCTGTATGCAAATAAATGTTCTTATAGCTACGTTAGACATAGAATAATAATGACAGCTCAGCGTAAAGAAATGCCTTATTACATAAATAATGTTATTACATTTATATTTAGCATTTACCTTGTAGTAGTGGGTGTTCGCTTATTTATCATTTTTAATTAAAACGTTGTGCAAGACTACCGTTTCACGAGCCGCTAGGTGTAATTTAACTGATGCTGACCATGTAGTCATACAAAAGGAATTGAATTTTTTCTAGAACAATGAACGATGATTTTAACCGCATGCGGTCTTAAAATTTCGATTAAGGCTACATTATTCGGAGTTAATGCATTTTCTTATACACAGATGTTATTTTCTCATATCTATTCATTAGTGATGCCAGAATAATATATCTAATTACAAAAAGGAAATTAAATATTATTCCACTCTGTCTTAATACCAATAAGGAATCTGGTACTTGTCTATGAAGGTTCAGATGATCCAAAATTTAAAAAAAACACGATAACATCAGTGACAAATTTCTAAGCTTAGTATAATCGTAAAAATGTAAAAGTAATAAAATTGCCACAAACTTTGACACTTTATAAATTTACACAGTAATACCCCTATAGTTATACAGGAGATTGGTGCTGATGAAAGGGTTGAGATTAGATAACAGCATACATGAACAGCATTAGAAGTACCGACAATAATTGACGAACGCGATGGGAAATTAATAATCGTCAATATAAAAGCTGAAGAGAGAAAGACGTTTGCGGCTGATTGAGGAGCAATAGCATGTAGTGGTAAGGTCATTACACTTATTTTCGCAGTTGGTGTTTGTAGGAAATTGGAGTCCGCAATATAATTTGTAGTAATGCCAAATACAACCGGTAATGGTGGTGTTCGGAATATTGGCAAAAAAAATGATGAATAAAGCTTTCTACTCTACCTGAAATACAGAATAATAGTAGTATAGTTTTATGTATGTAGTTAAAACATGAAAATAATTTATTTCTAAATACATACATTCATTTTTAGAAAAATACGTATTTATTCATGTAATCTGCTGCTCCTGTATAATTTACACTAACTAAGATCTTTTTTGTGACTGACAAGGACAAGAGTTTTACAACAGCGCACTGGCAAAATGATTACCGCCTATAAAATAAAACATTTTCACTCATTAAAATTAACGAGCGTCTGCTGTCAGGAAGGTACAAATAGCCGTTAAAATTAATATTAATAACATAAACAGCGTGCATAACATAGGTGAGACGAGACTAAAGAAGATTTATCGGTACCATTAAACTATCAATAAAACCACCGGTTAGCGGTGTGCACGTATTATGTTTTCCCATCGCTTATAATATTTAATTAACTTTCGACTTTTGCCACTCGGCGCTGACCGTGTATAGTATAGCATAACGGAGAAGAACGACTCACGGAATTAATTTCCTAGAAGTCAGAGAGAAGTCATTTCGAATATTAAGTCGAGCCATCAAAATTCTGACACCGGCAGTAATTCATGTTAACTAATTTTATGCAGCACTACCTCTCTCAGAACGGACCCCAACCTTTCTCTCTACCTACTGACGCCTTTCTAAAAGGCGGTGTTTTATACGGTTGGCAGCATTGTGTATAGTTTATTCGCGGTTATAGTGCACCATTATTCTTTCTATGTAGTTGTGCTTGTACAGTATTAAAGTCGAGATAATTGCAAATATATACAGGGTATTTTCTGTTATATTGAAATAACCATTATAAATTACTAAACGCACTCGTAAAGATAAGATAAAGCAATCAAATCAACTAGCAATTCAAATTATAATACAAAAACACTTTGCATTAAAAAAAATGCATCTAAAAGCTATAATTTAGCCTCTTTGTGAATCATGAAATTGAACAACTTGCATTACAATAGACCTACACACAAAATGGACAATTTTACGCGGAGACATTCAACATAAAGTCGCCGCATTACAATAACGATGGTTCGCTGTTGAAGTGCATCGATATTACCTGGAGTGTGTGGTGCTTTGAGGATAAAATAGTGCTTTCTGTGTTTAACTCCTGCACCAAGAGATCTAATAAAACAACAATACACAGACTAACAACACAAAACTCCATTATATTTCGGAGTTTATTCTGTGCAGGAAGATTAGGCCACGACGTTTATATAATCATCCATTCTATTTCAAAACTACAATTTATCAGACTATTTTTTGTGACGACGGTGGTTGTTTAAAGTCGTCCGTAAACTTTAGCTATTTAAAGGTTCAAATACGAGTAAGTAATGCAGTAATCAATTCCTTTGGAATCAATTGCTCATGTCCAAGATAAAAAATTATTATCAAATAATCAAAGATGTTAACCATAAGACTTAATGATTACATGCAGATAATAATTATGCCAGACAGTGTATCTACGTAAAGAATAACCGCTCGTTGAAAAACTGCGAAAACATTTATTTGAGGTAACGTTCATAACATCGCTGAACATATTCTCGACTATTAATAAAGTACTGGTGGGAACATATATAAATTTGCACCATCCATACCGGTCTACCGAACATAAACAAATCAATTATAACCGATGTAAATACGTTTATTTTGACGAACATCTACAAAATATGTTTACCACATCATAACATAGATTCAATTTTATAGTTCGCTGTTAACGAATAGATAAAAGCATTAAGTTGCTGGTTGTAGCTATACCAGAGCTGACGATGATAAGATAAATTTCATAATTAATTTTATAATTATCAAAGACAATAATAAAAGATACCTCACATGAAAATATTTCTGAAGTTTTCTAGAATTCTTACAATTCCTACAATACAACATAATCTTTTTTCCGTGTACATATCAAGAACAGACAATTAATTTATTCCCTCAAATATCTCAATAGATTATATCTATTACAACTAATTTCTAGTATCGTATCATTTTCTTCTGTATCTATATCTTGCATAAATGATGCTGCTCTTGTATTTAAGCTTGAATTATTGATACAATAATGCAGTCAACGTTCTAATAATTTGCTAATAATCCAAACAATGCAATTAACTAAAGTCATTCGCCTATTTGAAAAACTCATTATGAATTTGATTACTGTATCCGCGACGTTTCCTACTAAGAACGACAATAATAGTTTAAGTAATAATTTATAACAAATTACTACCTCATAAATCAGCGTTATGTGTTTACGAACGCTCGTGAATAAATTATAATGTTAACGATGTTTAGTGAATGTATAAGTGCCTGTACGTTTCATGTGCGCTCGACGTGTAGGCCAATATTACACAATAATTTGTTCTGACATGTATATATAGGTTATGTTTTTATTGATGTTCCATTATTAGCGAAGCAATAAATGTCATAGACGCTATTCTTATATAACATTACATCTGCTAGGTACAAGACTCGGTTGTTTCTTTCATTTAAACTTGATTAATGTTTGTGTAACGCCGGACGTGAGCTCATTGAAGGTGACGACTTGTTTATCGAAACGTCAATCTTACATACACGTATGTATATATACGGTATCTTTACGTAAATTGAACGTCGTCAGAAACAAGTTTCTAATGTATATCTTCATAAAAAAATATAATCATTACGAGCACAGAAAATAATAAACCTGTATTGCGTAATGAAACCATTGTTACTACCAAACATCCATACATATTATGCCAATTTGAAGCATAATATATTTGATATAGTGTCCAGATATAATCAAACAAAGCAATAGGACCTCATTTTTCAGGTATAATCCTGTAGAATGACTTCCTTCTTAGCAAAACGTTATGCCCTGATTACACGAAATGTAATCGCATATTAACAATATAATAATAGTTAGAAGGTTACGAAAAGTAACATCCTCATAGATTTGTATACTAATTAGCTGAATTTGGATGTAGTGAAGTACATATCAGTTTCAACATGAGTTACACTACCTTTCTCACTCACTTTACTTTTAGGTATAGTGTTACTATAATTAATGGAATGTCCTATATTTACTAACCATATTGCAGTTTTAAAGTAAATACATGTAGGTAATAACAAAATATTGGCATTACAGTAAATAATGTAAAAATTTGGCCGGAATGGATTTGTTATATACAAGCTATTTAAGATGGTAAACTTAACAAGTTAATATTTATACAAAATCCAAAGATCAGTTACTGCTATGATTGTAATGTTATCTGGTCAAAACTTTTGCTTAAATTTTGTTTAATTTTAAAAAAGCACTAAGTATTTGGAGTTACAATATTACAGAAAATATTATACAAGGAATGGATATAATGTGGTAAATATAAGAAAATGTTTAGTCAGTGATGGTAATATAAACCATAAAATAGCTCGGATCGTAAGTACTTTTTCTACTCACAATATGACAATCTAATCAGGAACGAATTATACAATCTTAAAACATACAAACATTTACTTATTGTATATATTAAAATCACTAATTTTCAGGTATGAAAAAGATGTGTCATGAAACAAAGAATAATACTAATTCATATTGACATTGCGTCTTTGTTATTCTTACAGTATATACATATTTTTCCCACACCACACATATACACCTTTTCAACAGGATAGTTCCAGAAAAATAATTGGACCAAACATATCGCATTGATAAAGTTGGTATATATCTTCAATGTGTAATGTGTTGAAGTAAATAAGAACTATATCAAATTGCACTTTGTATAACACAGTCTGTTATGTTCTGCTAATAATCAAGATGCACTTCGGAATAAAGAAGAGGTATACATGAACAGTAATGGGTGAAAAACAACCCAACAAGTTTTTTGGTTGTTAGTTACCTTGACTAAACAGTTTACAGGCTTACAATCACCACTCTGTACTAAAAAAAAGTTTTCATCTGCTAAGATAAATCAGCATTACATATTTGAAGTCATAGAATACGTTCAAGGAAGCACGGTTCAATATAATATTGTTAGTTTTATTATATAGAGTGATTAATTAAGACCGGCCATTAGAACTAATGGGCATTTTCGGAATATGTATTTTGATTTTTTGGAAAATTTTTGAATTTACATCATGGTACTTAAAGTTATCTACCGTCCCCATTTTTTAAGCGAAATTTCAGAAATTCAGGTTGTGGATGGAAGAAATTATGACGTTTCTACTCTGGATCTTAGAATTAGTGTATTATGTACAAGCTGCTCAAAATTGTCTTTTAGTATAATGTCAGATCAACTCAATTTTTTTAAATACATTGACGCATTTTTTTATTAATATCTTGTAGCTGACGTAGCATTTTCTATACGTATCTGCAACAATTTTCGAGTTATTAACACTTTTGATAGAAAGTTATAAGACTTTTTAATAACAAACCATGGAAATGACAAAAACTGTTCTTATTAGTAATTGTCACCAAAACCTGTTAATTCTGGTTTTATTGTGTTCATGCAAACGGAAAATAAAAGTTATTCAACCATGGATATTTTTAATTTTTTTATATTCGTAGGGAGTGTACGCTACTATTCAAAGCACTGTGCTCATGGAAAGATCTCCTTAATTTACGGAAAAGCCCAAACAAAAATTCAAATACATCAAATCGAATTTTTTTAAACATAAAAGAGCAAAGTCTACTAGTGCTCAAGGAAGGACTATTACAAATGAAGAATATAATAAAATTAACGTACTAACATATTTTAATGTTTATCCACGGCAGTCGATTCGATTAGCCGCTCAAGATTTAACTTTCTAAGCAGTTTAAACCGTTTTAAAAAAGTGTACAATGCACAACCATTTGTTCACACTAATTCAAGAATTTCATTGGGGTGACATTGTCAGAAGACTGGAACTTTGCAAATAGGATCTAATTAAAATGCAGGAAAATCCACGTGCAGCAATGCAATAATCAATATTTCTTTACAACGTATGATTATAACTTAACCGATGAAGGGTGCCTATTTCAACACGTTTCGTAACTTATGACCACTAGCGTACGTCGAACTGATCCGTCACGTTTGACCATCAGTGTATTTCGAGTTCCGGTAAAATGTTACACAATATATTGAAATAAATATAAAACGACAGACGAAAGATTCATAAAATAATTTAAACACAATATTTTTCACAAAACATATACATACACACAACACTAAAATTTCACAAATAAAATTCAAATTTTAGCTCCAAACGAGCCCTCAGTTGGTCGCCATGTTGTAATGGAACGGCCTGACATTGTGCGCTATATTGTGCTTGTGCCCTACAATGTTTTAATATGTGTTTTGAATATTGGGCGCCACAGTATATGAACAAATTCCCCTCGTGAATCTACGATGACGGACGTTACTAATATCAAAATAAAGGAATAATTCCCCTGACTAGCAAAATGTCGGTCGCAATCGCTCTTAACGTAATAAAGAAGAATATGTACTTACTTTACAATTCTTTATAAACTTCTTTCTTTATACATTCTCAAGACGTGCGGTAAATGGATGATTTTAAATATTTTAACAATAAATAATATCACAAAATATGCAGACTTGCATATATGCAACTAAATGAATGAAACTGCAGCATATAAATGAATAACAAATTTATTAAATAAAATGAATAAATATGTATATACAATATTAGATCATACGAGGCAAGACCTTCATGCTAAATGCATCTTTATTAAGCAATTATGTATTTATATAAGCAAACAGGCGATTAAATAACTAAAAAACAACAGCGCTGAATGTACCGGCAAACTTGATTTAACAAACAATAGTTAATTTATGTATTTTTTACGAGCTCAGATTTATACAATATAATAGTTTTTTGGCGAAAACTTCTTGCGAAACTTCTTTCTTCGCGTGCGCTCGTTGACATTGGTTATTCCCGTCGAATGTCCGTTTCTTTCGGGTGCTTTGTCTTTGCGCTTCAGGCGTGTCCTTTCTTATAATTTCTTGCACCAGTATTTTTATTTATTGGCTACGTACTGGCCTTTCACCAGTAAACACGGCCTTTATTTTACTGACTATTTAATTAATTACAATAATCACAAGAACACTAACTGGCCCTAACTTGACAAATTTTTATATAAACTTATACGCGGACTAAACGACTCTTCGGTGACTCGTCGTTCGGGATCGAGCCGATCTACCTAACGCCAGTCAAAGCGGTGCTACAGTACAGTTCTAATCAAAAGCCACCTATTCACTCGTTTTCGGTTAAACTGTTACATTTTTTTTAGCTATTAAGAATACATAAAATTTTAACATAGGGAAATTATATACAGTCACGTAATATATACAGATAGGTGCATTGCATTAATTAAAATAAAATAATATTTCTATAATCTATATAACAAGTACTTGTCTTCCTTACTACGTTAATATATTAAATAAAATGAAACGATTGCCCGTTACAAGGGCATGTTGAAATTTTAAGTGAAATAGTATAACGTTTAGATTTCAAAAATGCATTCCATTTGAAATAAAAAAGTTGATGTCAATTTGCGGTAGGTACCGCCATCCTGTAAATTAATAATTTTGATAAATAGATTTACTTACTCTATATATACAAACGCAATTTTACTGAAATTTATTATAATTAGGAGATACAGACTTTTTAATGGCCGATCTCAATCAATCAATGTATATTTATACATATTTTTTAATTTTTTTCAAATAACGAAGAAGTAAGTTTTCTATTGGCAGTTGCTAATCTACCTAGCAGTATAGTGTCAGTGTACGGTCATGTGTTCGATCATGTGCAAAAGTCAACATAGTTTTTAAATAAAATATACTGATGACATCGACATAGCAAATTCTTCCAACCTGATTACATATGACCTTTATTCAACAATTCCATTCTATTTATGGTGCCCATTTATAAATCTGGGACATATCCGATTCCATAAATCTAAAAATTATGCGCATATAGCATATGCACGCGTCTGTCTTCTATATATCAACACAGGCTCGTTTGATACGCCATATACTCGGGCTCCTGTATGCAGCAACGGCATGATGGCGGTGCATAATTCATATTTTAGTGCGGATTTTAATTCAGTCATTGGATATGACAAGTTGTGATTAAAGCGAATGGAGATCTAGATGGCGTTAGCGATCGTTGTAATACTGCAACGTTCCGTTATGGCCGTGCATCAGGGTACTACCTATGCAGCGTGCACACAAACATGCATAGAACTTGAGCCTGTCGGTCTCGTTTTGTTTATTTTCCGTATTCGGGTGCTCGGGCGTCAGGCTACCGGTAATAACTTGTCAAATGCACTCACAATTTGCATTGTCGTTTCGCATAGAGGAGAGAATTCAATATTATTTGTTTGTTCCGTGCTGGGTGCTGTTTTTTTTCCTTGTTTGGTTTCGTCCAAACCAGCCAACTTTGTCCGTTCCATTTTGTTGTTTTTTTTTGTATTATTTTTCCTCTTCCATTTATTTTTTAAAACTGACGATCATTATAAATCAATTATAAAAACGCGTCTATTTATTTTGTACCGCATGCTGACGTGTACTGAAACAGGTATCGTCAAAATCAGAAAAATATAATAAAAACTTTATAAAAAAAAATTCTCGCGTTTTGATAAACAATAAATCATCATTTTATTATAAAATATCATCATCATTTTCAAATATGTATATGTATATACAAATATTAAAAAACTGCAATCTTGATTTTACCTACAGATATGTAGTACATCAAAAAAAAACTTTATCTTTTTTAAAGAAACACTAGTGAAAAACTTAGAGGGATCATTTTACAGAATTTCTAGATGATAAACGGATATAGACAGTAAAACACTTCAACCCACTAAACACCAAACAAGTTTTAACGAAAACATCGACGCGTTTCGACAGCAACGCTGTCATTATCAATCGATAATAACACTAAATTAAAATAAAACCTACAAGTAACAGGTAACCTAAAAGTTATGCACGGTCAATCCGACACGCATCATTAATTTCCGATTAGCGAAAACAATAACGAATGCGGGATAGGACCGTTGTCACAGTTCATTACACATGACTTATTTTTGTATATTTCTAAACTTTCGAAAACATTTAGAAACTTACAATTGTTTATTTGTCTAATTAATTTAAGATTCGTATGATCGATGTTGTGATCTGTTTCAAAAATGTGTTGGGCAACGCTCGATTTCTCAATTCTATTAAATCTCGAGTAGCCATATGCTCTTTAAATCTAGCTGAGACGGCTCTCCTGGTTTGCCCAATATATTTTTGATTACAATCTTTACAATTGATTTAGTAAATACCTGACTTTTTTAAAGGTTGTATTTTATCTTTAGGGTTACCAATGAGACTTTGTAAACTAGTCCCAGAACTGTAAACTATTCTGAGATCTAGCCCTTTGAAGATTTTACTCAAACCTTTAGTGACAAAAGAAGCGTAAGGGAGGGACACAATGGGTAAAGCTGTAACATCTTCTCGAAAAGTCGTAACTTCTTTCACAGTTTTCTTATAATTAAACTTGCTAATTAACTTATAGATATGCTGAGGCGGGCAACCATTACACTTGGCCGCATCTTTTATAATTTTAAGCTCTTTCTCTCGCCTTGTTCAAGGGAAAAGTGAGAAGTCTGTGAACCAAAAAATTCAGGCTTGCCATTTTGTGTTGAACACAATGATGGGAATCTGAAGGAATGTAGCAGAAGTGTACTGGTTTTCTTTCTATACACGTCAAACTCTAATCTATTGTTACTTCTAATTACTAAAGTATCTAGAAAGCGTAGCTGACCGTTTTCTCCTCTTTCACAAGTGAACTTTATGGTTTCAAACCGATTATTTAATCTATTGAGAAACTCGTCAATATTACATTTTTTAGTAACAAAAATAGCGAAAATGTCACCACATACCTCAACCAAACCCTAGCAAAATATTCGCTCTCAGATTCTAAGTCCTTTTCAAAACGGCTCATGAAAAGGTTAACTAAAAAGGGTGACAAGGAGTTTCCCATTACCGTTCCTTCCAGCTGTTCATAAAAACTCCCGTTGAATTGAAAATGTTCTGTTTCATACAGATGTCAGTTAAGCGAATACATTCCTGGACACATTGTTGACTCAAACTATTTTGAAGCAACAAGTCCTCAAGGTATGTCAAGGTGTCTAGAATCGGTACACTAGGAAAGCGAGAACATCAAATGAAATCAATACTTCACCCTCCAGCAACTGAATATTTTGAATTTTTTACTGCAAAACTAGGTTGCTGTATTGGCAAATTATTAAATTCATTGGTCAGTCATTTGAAAACCTTATAAGTCGGTGCGTCAATTGCCGACACAATTGGCCTTACCGGCTTGCCAAATTTGTGAATTTTAGTGTTCTACTTCTGCACCAAGAGATCCAGTGGAGAAGTTTATAGACAGTAAAACGATGATACACACAGGTAATGAACAGTAGTTGTAAACCAATAGCGCCGGAAAGGGATAGTATAAATGCGCAGTTAATGTTAAATGTTTTCTAATCAAATCATACAATAATAATTTGCCAAGAAAGAATGACCGCAGAAATTAGCAAAAAATAAAACGTTCCTAGAGGCAGTACAGAAACTTGTTTGTTTAACCATCTACATGGAAGGGAGCATGATAAGTGCTAACTGGATTCTATGAATAAAAGTTTTCAACTGGCATTGTAGGTATACGTTATTAAACAGATTATCAAGAAAGCATATGGCTATACTTAAAATATATATCGGAACAAAGGACTATCGGGGAATCCAGCAAATAAAAACCAAATTTTAAATTGAGTTTTCTATTTTTGTAGCCAATATTTCGCACTGTGTTCAGTGCTTCATCAGGGTACAACTACAAGGATAAAACCATGGTCAGTAACGTAAAAATAAATGTTTACAATTGTTACTTACAATTTTTAAACTCGTTGAGAGAAAATATATGACATAAACTACTATAAAACACAGGATGACTATAGATTACTTTTCCAACATGTTGAAGTTGTTAAAATTTAAAATTAAGGACAACACAACATTACACGTTAAAAACGCAAATGATAACTGCTAAATGATGAAAATGATTGGCGTGCGTAACAGCTGATTGAAGGAAGTGAAAACCAATCTTACGCTACTACCAACCACAAGACCCGACAAGTGGTCATGTGGTGTGAAACAACTAGAAATGGTGAATAACACCAAACAAATTCCCCAGATCAAGTCATCTAAAGTTAGTCAAATTGGTTTATATGTCTTTGGGACATTGATTTGAGTACTTTAAGGCCACGCTTGGTTATAATTTCACAAGTTCATTTCATACTTAGTATATTAGAAGCACTTCGCATAACTTTTTGGGGATTTGGCCGCAAGTTCATTGGCATCCATACAGATTCTATAACGACTCGTTGCAGCTAACTGTAGTACTACTAGCTATGGGATCGGTTTGTGATGGAAACTTTTTTGACACCGTGGAAAAGTTTTGTATTGGTAGTGAAATCAGATTAACTGATTCAGCGCTAGTTTTGAGCCGGTTTAGAAAACTGCTTTCTGCCACTTCCAAAGCCGCTCAAATCGAACTCTCTACAAGCTCAAAACTCACTTACAACCAACCCTCAACTACATGGTAGCGGGACTTAACTTTCTCGCGGTCAAGAAAAGGTTTTCATAACAAACCAACCCCATGCCTACAAACATTAGAATAAATAAATCGAAAACGTCAAGAAATACGAAAACGCCGAGACACGTCAAGTTTTGTTTGATGGGGGAAACTTTTTCACTAATAAGGCAAAATCATGTCTTGCTCTCTCTGTGATGTTGCTCAGGTAGTGTATCTTTCTGAATATGCCAACTCCCATTAGGAACTGTACATTTCGTATGTAGAGCAAAGGAATGACTTTTGCACCACTTAAATACCCTACTACATCTGCTGTGCATGCAGTAACTAGTATTTTGGAATATAAGTCGCTGAAAATAGTCTCAAATCTAATCACTTTACAAACGAATTGTTGAATTGTCCTGATTGTTACCATTTTAGATCAACAAAAATACTATCTACTACCAAACTAAAGTGTTGAAATCGTTACTAAGTGATAAAAAACTAGTGCTTCTTTCAGAAAAATGGAAAATATCAGGAAATTTTATCCTAATTATTTTTCTTAAAATTTTAAATGAAATATAAAGACGACAGAAACAGTATATCCAAACTTCCACTTATTGAACGTTATGAGTAACCTTTTTAGTTCCATTTAAAAGAACATTAATTACTTCATTGTAATAATGGCGATAAATTCAAAGTTGTCGCGTTTTTCCGCGTTAATCTTCATTTCTGTTCAATGTACTGAAACACACTAAAACGCAAAGTTCATCTTATTTCTTCAAATTTTGTAATTTTAACTCGTTTATTTAAAATTTAATACGACAAAAGGAGAAAATTGACAAAACACCTAGCTCGCAGCAACATATATCTTAACATAAAAGTACTAAAGAAAGAGATATTGCGATCCGACGGTGTAACCGACGTGGCGTACTACGAACCGGAGACGGTTGAATCGAAAAGAGGCGGAGAAATAGTCGCACGGAGCGAAGATGAATTGACGGGGTTACGGAGCAACGGACACGAACAGCGGAAAAGCAGACAGCACACTCTTAGCCCCGGTGGCAGCGGCGATTACTCACTACGGGGGTGACCTGGCGTGTCGTCCCAACTGGGGAGCACGGAAGTGCCTTCCCGGAGATAAGCACTTTACATTTGTAGCCTTTCAGCTAACAAAGCCGCACGATACAGATAAACGGTCGACTGTGACTTGTGGCTGTAGCGGTGGTGGTGCTTTTGGCGCTCAGACGAAATTCGAGCGAAAACAATTGTAATTAGTCTCCGTGGAGCAAATGTTGAACTTAAGCATTCAGAGTCTGTCATGGGGTAGCACAACTGGTTTAGTTTATAGAAAATCAAGTTTAATATAATTTTGAAACATCCTGTTGGATTAAAGTTAGAGTTACGTTGTCTCACCAGCATTCAATCATGTCCAGCGTCAATAACTTTTTCACATCACCAAAACACTAAATAAAATGAGTCATTCTGCCGAAATTATTTTTTGGTGACAAATTTTAAAAACAAGGAAGTCAATACCAGTACCTTCTTTCTACACTAAATGACCTAAATGTATTTGGTTATATATACAGGGTTATTCAAATGTACTTGAACACCTAAATATTTTTAAAACCGTACAAATTTTCAAAAAAAATGTTAAAAAAAACTTTGTTAGTTCTAATCAAGCTATTAGTTTTTAAAAATGGAACCGATATATTTTTATATTTTTGAAATCCTCGTGACATTTTTAAGTGCCTTTGTGTATACAATAAATTATATCTCTGTCGTGCCCCATTCTTGTGATACGTATTCACCACATTACTAAATAGATATATCTGGAGTAACATGTTTCTGTATTGAAGTAGAAGCTTGATCGTTTATAAGTTTATTAATAAAGTGTGGGTCAAACTTCAGCAAAAACAAACTTGTTCTAAGTGTTGCATAGGATGACAAGTAGTCGATTCAAAATTCACAACATAATTTTTTAATGGAACCTTCCAGCCAACTTTATTTAAATGAATCTCAACAAAAAAATAAACAAATGTCTTATGGTATTTGACACGGAAAGTGAGAGATTTTTAAGTTATCGCCATTAGCATGTAGAACATTTATTCACAATTTGATAAAAAATGAACCAAAAATAAAATTGGTTGATTCATTTTGACTAAAAATTAAGTGTCTATTTTAAATTTCTATAATATATTATTTCCGAAATATTATCTGTCTACAATGGTCACCTATGTGTTGTGAAGCTATAAACTTACCAATTTTGAAATAATCTACACTTGGCATGATTATTTGTGAATAACTTAATGATGATAATACTTTTTCCTGGATATTCCTTTTAAATAAACAAGATGGAGAGTGGGTGGGCTTTGAATCAACGATTTGGACACTAATAATATTTCCAAAATTTTTTTTTCTTATTCAAATTTGACTCGCATTTTGTTTACAAACTAGCATAATATAAGGCTTCTATATCTGCTCATATCTGCCCAAAAAAATATGGTTTTTCGCGTAGATTAATTTGGTAAAAAATACAAAAAAGAATAAATATTCCAAGAATGGTACAAAATCGGGAGATCGTGGGGGCTTATCAACATAAAATGCTCTAGATATTTCGGTGGATACTAAGTGGGCACGATTCCACCTAAATAAAAGAAATAGTTTTTATACATTTTTTCTTGCTGCGTTTATGCAGATAATTGCAAAAGAATAAATCCATATTTAAGAAAATAAACAAATGAAAGCTTTCATTTGGGCTAGAAACTGAACCAAATTTATTTCCATAAAAATGTAATGGTTTTACTGATTTTTTGCCAATTATGTACATATATGTACTTACAGTGTGATACACTTTTCGAGATCAATAAATGGCATTTTTAAATCAATAATTTACTAATAATGAGTGGATAATCACTCAAAATTATTTATTTGACTATTACTAGGAAAACCTGTATCTCATTATTTATTCCACTACATTTAGTCATTGCCTACTTACCTATTATTTTAACAACTATCAGAAAGTAATAATAATCTTCTATTCAAAATATTGTTTTCCTTGAAAATACCTAAAATATGGGGTGCAAAGTTAACTCGCCTCCATATGGTGCACCCTGATTCACGCTAAAGAGCTAACAATACTTGTAGCCAAACAATCCTTGGATTGCCTGGCTAAAGCACATGATGCCTGACATGACAGCAAACTCAACAGATCCTGCTCAGAATCTTCTGACTAGAAATCTTGGAACATGCCTCAAGATCTGCCAACTTAATATATGTATATTATATAAAAAATGTGTTTTTGTAAATATCTCGAAAATGGTATATGTATTCATTTTGTTTGTATTCACCATCTCAATCAGAAGAAAAACTATCACCAACTTGCTAATTTAACCAATTTCAAAGCTCCAATAAAAGGGAAGTTAACTTTGGACAAGGTGTATATGTCTCATATAAGTTTACAAATTATTGTATTGTATTGCGTTTTCCTTTTGTAAGTGTAATTTGTAATCTAACAAATCTTAATAGACACATTTCGTAACCAATACTTATTGCGCTTTTATTGCCTTCACTATAAATGCTTTTGTTGATGCCTACTTTGCTTATAGTATTAGCACACATATGTATCATTAGTGTCACTTCGCCTTGTAAAATGAAAACTTCAGTTACGTTGTGCCGACTTCGCCTTTGTTCAGATATTCAACATCTGCCTGTCATTGGGGACAACAGCTCGTTGAAAGAAACCAGTCGTTTTCATTTATCGTGCAATTGTTGTATATATTTTGTTATTTAAAATTCCATGATAATTTGCTGTTGTTGATGTTTCATCAATTGTCTTTTACAACATAGCAACCCGACAGCCAATTTACGGGGGTGTAACTGCATCTCATGACAATCCTAAAGATTCTCAACCAACCATGTCTCCTAATTTTGCAAATTCATACATGCTGATAAAGTGACAGACGAGACGAGACACGAAAATCTTTTATTTTACTGGCAACACTATAAAGATAAAATCCATTATTACCAATTTTATAAACAACATTAACGGTACCATCAAATTACAATAGATTGGACAACTATAAAGAAGTATGCAGTGCTGCAAGTCTGTAGACAGCCCTGATTTGCAGATCCTGCATTTTTTGCTCTTTTTCTCTAATTTATAGCACGTTCTTTTGCTTTTAATATACATTAAATGCAAATATCTTTGAACACAACGTTATTTGTTTAATGGCAACAGTTGCACAGTTGGTGAAAATTTAAAAACTCTTATTCTTAAACATAACAAATAAGTATCAATTTTACTTCACATCACACTATTTCGTATTATGCATGTTCCTGACGAGAAACTTAAAGCGCAAGTTACAACTTGCACTTTGTCTAATGCGTCAAGTCCGTAGACGGAAAGGATTATGTAAATAAAGCGCGACATTTGGTCGTCGTTGTATGCTCACCACACCGTCGGTGACACGACGCTGTGCGCGCTCCACTTCGTCCCGTCAGGATTCACGGCCGGAGTGTAAATCAAGTGGAGGTTTGGCGTGAGAGAAGTGGCGAGGCGCGCCCCAGCAACTTGACAAAGATTGATCTGGTTAACGTCAGGGCACGATACACTCGCATTATTCACTGCCGCCAACGCGCCACCGGGGCTCGCCTGCATCATCATCATCAGCAATGCGAACTCACCCTCACCAATACACCATCACATATCCAACAAATATGTGTATAATTATAGACGATACTATATGAATGATAGCAATTACACAAAACTATGATTATCTGTTGATCTAATGGGCTTTTATAAAGTATTGTGCATTCATATGCATACATATACTAAAAGAATGGTAGTGATCTTTCTGAAAGTCTAAAATAGTCAACAATATATAAGTTTATCTAAAAAGAATAGTGATATTATGTTTAAATAACTAGGACAATTACAAAATTAGAAATTACAGGATAATAAAAAGATTCATTTATATAACGAAGGCAACGGTGGTACATTTTTCCATCACAGTTGAGTTGCAGCATGCACGTAATCGTATTTACCCTCCTACTTTAAACAGAGACTTCTACAATATCGGTTTGAATTCGTAATGTTGTTACTGTCAAAGTGCTCCTGTTGCACTCGTTTATTCTTTTTATCCGTCTCTTTTTTCCTGTTCGATTTTAATCCGTTTGGGTTATATACGACGTGACACAATGTTTCAATTACGTAGAAAGCCTGCTGACTACCGTAGGTGGCGATCAGATAACGCTCGTACTTATGATGCCCTCGAGGATTCCTATGAGCTTTGTTATAAATGTCTGAGTTTATTATCAGATAATACAAATTCAAATGAGCAATTTAATGTTCTCAGTGATACGTATCAGGTGATGCTTAGAAGTATAAAAATAATAAAACGTAAGTTATTTTAATAAATTATAAACCTGTGTTGCTAATTTTAAATGAAGATTAAGAAATATTTATAGCTGCTGCGGTGATACGCAGACAATAAAAAACATTAAGATAATCCTAGTCTTTGTTAATACTGTAAAGTTCTGAGGCAATCAACCACCTAGCTCGTAGCAAATACATTGTATAAAATATTAGAAAAAAACTCATAAACTCGGTTCAATGGTTCAAGAAAGATATATTAGACTAAATAATGAACCATAATGCAATGATAACTGCAAAAACGCCAAACTGTTCACTCTCTATAACAAGGATTTTCTCAGAAAGGAATTTATCTTTACCTCACTTTGTCTAATTAACAGAAGGTGCTATCAATGATTTTTCTTTTCGTTTTTTAAGTAATTATTGTACCTATATTTTAAATGTACAAAATAAAAGAAAACTGGTAAGTAGCGCACAATACTGTCAAATTAAATTGTAGAGATTATCAGCGTTAACCAGAACAAAACTCAGCCACAATGTAATGAATCCGCGAGCGGACCTCGTACATACAGACAGAGAGAACCCAAGTTTACAACCGCCTGTCGTATTTACGAGTCGAGTTGGTTGCTCGCCAGTTTTATTGCCTCAATAGAAAATACAAATCACCTTTATCTGGTACAAGTAAGTAATTACAGTTTTATAAAAGTTAACCGTCCAATAGACTGCGGTGAAATACATTGTAGCCTTTTATGCTCGAAGACAGTTGAGTTACATTATTGACCTCCCAATCGCCCAATAAATGGTTATAGCGGCATAACTTTAACTCACTTTATACAACTTTTCCAATCTTATCTTTAAACATGACTTCTTTGCGAGGGATTTAGTTAAATTGGAGCTCGTCCGGGACGATTTTCTCCACGTCTCTTTCTGCCCAACTATCCTCGTCGTGTTTCCATATTGGTTTTTTCCTTTTTCCTGGTTGCTTTTCCAACCGAGAAACGGAACTCTAAACGGACAACTGACCGCACAGCCTTCTACGTTTCAGTCCAGGTTGATTCCGATTACCCGACGCGGACGTGTTCGGAATTTTATCGGGTTTTTATTGCCGTGAAAATTGCATTTATTTACTCGGTCTCTCTTGCTCATAGTCTGGGAATATAAAAGTTTATATCTAACAGCGTTTTATCTGTCCCGGCAGGATTCATATTTCTCGATGTTCAGTCGGAAATTTACACTTTTCTAGATCTAATGTTTTCTTCTTCTTAACCGACTCTCGGAGCAATTTCCGACAATGGATTTTATTGGGTATGTTGCGGCTGCTAAGGGACCGACCAGACAGAATTTTTATAACCTGGATTCTATTACTGAAATTTTCATCACTCACAGGATGATTCATTATCCTTGTAATGTTAATTCCTTAAAATATAAACCTATAGGTAAAGACGATAAAAAGATGACTATACGAGTATATCATCCGGTGGCTTTATCAATATGTTACTAAAGTAATTTTTAGAAACTACGTTGTACATTTCTTTGTGATACTCTTGTTCTGAAATAACTTGGTTTTTATTTATTTCTTGTTTTATTGACCTACATGTGGAAATATATCTGGGATTAAACCATAACTACTTATATTTCATAATAACATATAAAGAGTACTCTTCAAATATGACAAGTTGATTAAAGCATTTCGAGTATGTTTTGTAAAAATTTCCCAAACTCCATAATCTAACACGCAACACAAAACTGACCATTTTCAATAAGAAAACTATCATTAACAAGATGATAAATACTGATTTTTTTTTAATGTGTGGTGGGTGCTTAGTTGCAGTGACTCCGTAAGCTGTATTACTTGTCTGGCTATCACTGCAACTCTTGCGGTGTAGTTTTAGTGTGTGTAAGTTGTGTTTAAATGGCTTTGTGACACCATCATATGGCCTTTTATGCTGCCGCGCTGTTAATCACTTTGCTCCCAACAGCGAATGGCAAGTCGATCCGAGATTAAACTCTCTGAAAAAATGTCACCGTCCCTCCAGAGAATTGAACCCCGGCACCTATCGTCCTCTCACAACAATAGTCAGCCGCCTAACCACTGCGGCCATCGACCCGTTTAAATAACAGTATTATTAAACGTGTCGGCTTTATGTTTTGTGGATAGTGCTTTTCGTGTTTGACATCTACACCAAGAGATCCAGGGAGAAATATTATATTCAGTAATCAAAAGTGAATATCTAGCTGGATGCTATTTTACATTCTATTCCAATCAAAGTTCACATTCCTCAAAAAGATTTACATCGGGTCTATTAAACTAACCTGGGCAGGCATCAACAAAATTAAACTTTTATACTTTTCAGAGTCTTCTTGGTGATTTTTTTGTTGGAGCATTTATTCTACAACTGTAAGGGTATCTAAGTATTACGTTTTAACGCTTTTTTATTCATTGCGTTTGTCTGTATTTTAACTCATTTATTGTTTCGTTATTGATCTAATTATTGTATTACTTGTTCATCATTCTTTAAGAATTACGACCAACAATCATATTCTTGATCAATCAAAAGATGCATTATATTTTGTTCTCTTCACCAAGTAAACCGTAATCAACAAATTTTATTTTTGCGTCAACATTAATCAAGTCTACTTGATGTACTTTCTTTGTTCTTGTACTTGATTTCATGTTACTAACAATATGTACACGAAAGTGTGTTTTAATGGCTTTTTACATCATGATTTCATTGTAAGTAATGTTGTGCTATTATATAACGAATGGTAACTCAACTCGTCAACACCGGATAGCAGCTTGTCACACCCCAGCCGTTGCTTTTATGAGAGTATTAAACTTGTAGTTATTGACTATCGATATTGCTTGCCTAACAGAATTATGCCTAACAGTAGCATTTATCAGGACGACTTCATTGCTGAAACTAAAAAGCTTTTTACCGCCAGATAGGTATCTGAACTAGTCTTGTTTTATGGCTGAAACAAGAGATTGTTCAGATAATAATGCAGCGAACTGCCTTTTTCAAATAACGACACCGGTGACTCTTCATAGAAATAAACAGAATCCTTTCCAGATCTAGTGAGTATAAATTCTCCAAATTGATAATAAAATTATCATAATAGATAAATGAAAATTGTAAGCTCTTATTTAATTTGCTCTTTCCTCAAATTACCGTTTCATTCCAGATACATATTTCCAGCCAGTACTAAATATCTATAATGCGATTACTTCTACATTCGTCTTCAACGCCAGCACATACACTTTCTACATACTTTCTTTGTGCACGATCATCAATATAATACAATCAGTACTCATTTCAATCATATCCGAATCTATTGCCAATATTGTAAATCTGTAATATCACACTCACAGGAGCAATTAAGCCCTAGTTACAGCTTCACGATGCTTCTCCGTGTCCAAATTTCCAAACTAAATAATAAGACCACCAATGTAGATTTCATACCTCGAATAAAAGCACTAAATGGAAAAAAAGGTTCAAAACAAATTTCCTATAAATCTGTTTTCATAAACCACCGATGAGAAAGCCGAACACCACAACGTTTAATTATGTCGAAGATAATCGCACGATAACTGCTTCAGTTCACCTTAATCCGTGATGCTATGGCCTGGCCGAGAACCCCGTAATTTGTCCTCCTTTATCAAGCAGTTTTGAGTAAAATCCGCACAGTTAATTACCGCCCCACATAAATCAAGACGTTCTAAATCATGATATGACGACGAACGGGTACATAAGCTATCATTCAGCCGCCTATGGACCTATTTTTCATCCTGAAGAAACGGTCATTATGGGGTGAGCTATAGTTATAGCGTCTAGTCGCTTGAGTTTCAAAGAATAAATTTATCGTGTAAGTTCGTGATTTTTCATCCGGGTAAATGAAGTTGTACGTAAATATATGTAATTACGGTTCTTAACGTGAATTATTTCAACAAAATAATAAATTATGGTTTTTGAAACCAATTGTTTGAACATGTGGTTAATTATGCTAAGACTAACTTATTAGATATGCTTAAAACTACCGTGACAAAAATGAGCCATTATTAGTTTTTGTCATCTCAGGTGTAGGTATGACTCATGCTTTAAGAACTTGAATTTGTGCAATTGTTGCAAGTTGCTAATTGATGTATTTATGTAGTCTGCTATCATTCATCGTCCATCTTTCTTTACATAAATTTTATTATCACAAAGGTACATAATTTTGCAGCCAATAGTGCATTTCACTATTATTAATTACTAGACCCAAAACTCCCCTCAAGAAACGGACTGCAATTTGAGTTCGACTTAAACAAGAATGTTATGATATATTCAAAATTTTGGGTTTGCCGATCTTGATAGTAAAGTTGGAAGGATTGACTCGTGTTTTAACAGTTTGGCTATGATATATAGACTGCTGTGAAGTGCATTAATTTCTGGAACCCTGTTATATAAACATTACACAATTTATTGTCTTTGAGTAATAAATATTAAAAAGGCGACGTCTTATATTGTATTTTTATAGATAACGCCCAAAAGGTACTAAAACCTCTGTTAATGAAGCCTTCTTTTTCTCTTAACAACGATCCTTGAGAACAGTAACCAACAGCACATAATTGATATTGTCCACAACAGAAAACTTAATCTTCCCAACAGTCTCATGATCATATCGATACGAGACCATAAGGCACTTTAATAGAAATTCCAGTGAGTCATTATCGAAGCTATACTGGAAATGTCTCACGTACATACTGCTCTCTTGGTTCGTTTGATTCTGTAGTTGCATTAAGAATCTAGACCCAACAGAAGGTTCATATTGTCGTAGATGGTGAGAGAGCTTCCACTTAGTACATTTTTATGAGAGTTGTTAGGACAAGATGGTGCCTTGAGATGTCCACCGAAAAAGTAATATCCGTATCCGAAAGAAACAAATAAATGGTGTCGTATAGTTGAACAAAGATTCGTCCGAGAAGCAAAGCAGACATTATACAACGATTACAGGAATATAATAGCGTATGATTTATACAGACATATACATATGTATGTATATATGTCCGTATTTTTTCTGCAGTTAGAAATAGGTATAGTTATACAAAATACCGACATTGATATTTTCTGTACAAGCACAAATAGATATAGAAAATCCTATTAGTTTCACAAGTTGACTAAATAAATGATTAAACATTAAATTAGTAATTAAGTTAGATTTCTTCTATATCCAGCCCAAATCGCTAAAGATTGAAATTTGGGAACGATATTGATTTTATATTACATGTGTCTTTTAGGAAGCGATTTTTCGAAATTCCGTTCCTAAGGGAGTTAAAAGGGGTGGCAAAGGTTGTATGGAAATAGAGTTTTTATGAACAATTTAGCTGATACTTCATATTAATGTTCTTTGGCGCAATTTATGAAATACGTGTTTCAACGTTTCTTAAAATTCCATCCTTAAGGCAAAAGAGAATGAGAAGTCTGGACAAAATTTGTGTAGTAAAGAATATCTTTAGGGTCCAATGTACTTGAAGCATGGTACAAATGCTCTTTGACACAGTTAATGAAATACGTATTTTATTGTTTTCCAAATTCAACCAGTGAGGTCTATAAATGCATCTTTAAAGACACCATTCAATAAATTACAATTTTGATTTCCTTTTCCAACTAAGTAGTAAAAAATCGCTATTTTATGTAAGCAGTCGTGTTCTTTATTTTTCAATGTAGGCCTATTCTTGTTTAGACGATATGCATAAATGTTAATTTGCACTGCTCTATATGTAACTTATACTATCAGTTCTCATTATATATCTCACGTGTGTGCAAAATTTCGCTTATAATTGTTCCTTTCTTTTTATTTTTGAAAACCACGACCAGCCAATGAACAGGATCAGCAACTGAGCTGCTGAAATAATTCACGATTCTGAAACATTCTTTATCACTCTTACTCATTTTGCTTACTCATGCTATCCAAACTGTTTGCTTACTCATGCTATCCAAACTGCATATATCCGAGAAGTGAAAAACTACTTGTTCCTAAACATTATAGAAGCATTTACGATACTGCAAGAGATACTGAAAAGGAACGCATTAAAGTTGTTTCTATTTCACTAACTCACATGTGGTTATACCATGTATGTACATATGTAGGTACTACCACAGCTTTGCCATGCTTTTAAATATTGGATGAATTTAAATACATTCAAGCTGGCGTAATGAAAGTAAACCATACACAATTTTTAGTAGGTACATTTCAATCAACTACCTCTAAGAAATGAAGACATTGTTTTATGAGAAAAATTGCAAAGTTTAGTGTTTGTTAACAAAAATTAGTAATTATTGTAGTAAATAATATTCACGAAACACAATTGAACACAACTAAAAGGAAAGCTATATGTATCAAAATCTGTAGCAATTCGTTCGGATGTAAAATAAGGGAGAACTAATAGATGTATTAAATTTCACGAACAAACGCTTTATTATATTTTTTTATTGTCTATATAGATCATTTCCTCCCCACAATACCTACTACTATAATACATTTGAAGGGCAAAGAAAGGGAAGAAAAAATTGAACCATCAATGCACACAGAACTACCACCGCCACAACGGCTTTCTCGCCTCATACCCAACAGACTGACCCGTTCCTCCTACCCGATACGGTCCCGTTCGAATATAAATTTTCCTATATTCGCCGGTCGTGTCACTCGAAATGGGGCAGTTTTCTCGAAACCTAATGGTTATTGCCTTTCTCGAACGGACATATTGCGTTCCATCTAGTGCAATGTGTGCTGGCCATACATCACCGGATATAGAGCTGCAGGGAGAGATCGAAGCCGCAGACCGAGGCACTGTACTACTACATATTCTTCTATAAGGCCGCCATAGCCGCCTCCGCTGGTGCTACCGTTCACGCTGCCGCCGCCAATATGAAAGGTGTGTCGGAAATGAAATGAAAGAAGTCGAGTGGTCAGCTGTTAGAGGGTTCAATCCGTCGTCTGTATATAAAACCCGACGTCTGATTTATGACGGTGCAGAGTGTGTTCTAGTCCAGCAAGGTCCTTTTGTATGGGTATGTGCAGTAGTCAAAATGAATATTTCACGGTTGTCGCCGAAAAATAATAATAGGATTACAGCTCCCATTTTTTCTTGTTAAATTGATCGTAAATCAGCAAAGGAATAAATATGTGCACATAAATTTTGTGGGGTCAGATATGTGAGCTTAGTTATTGAATCTATATTAATCACATCGGTTACGTTCTTTACGAGTGAAGAAAACTAATTTGAAAAATATTACAAAAAGAGAACTCATCTGAATTTACGCAAAATTAAGATAATTCGAAATTTGCACCGCGAAACATATATCCTATATAAATACTTTCAAAATGCCCATTACAGTTTTTTTCCATCAATAATACCACTTCTATTTCTAATTTAATCTCCTGTTTAATGTTCAATATCTATTCGTGTTGCTTCAGATGCCCAAGTTGTTATGCCCAGTTTATATTTTTCCATAGTGCTATACACTCAGCTCTAATTAGCTATTCATGTAATTACAGTGCTATATTGCTGCAACGCTTAGAAAATTATTCGCAAAGACTAACTTTGAAAATCCAAATTATGCACTCGTTGCGGAAGTTTTTCAGGTTCTCATATCCCAAACAGAAGGTATGGCGATAATAATATCAAGAGAAAAGATGCAACCGTATTATATTACAACCATAGAACTTGTTGTTTGAACTTTCATAGTCATCAGATGTTTAACAAATGGTTAAATGTATATGCTGCACCTGTTTTTAATCTAGTAGTGCAGAATTACACAACGCTCAACAGAATATTGTAACTATTATAGAGAAGTATCAGAAATTATTGAAATTGGGGCCAAAAAGTTGAGTACTAAACCAATTTTTCCTATAATACGTATATTGACATGAAATAACTTCGTGTGTCACTATTCACATTAATCCACTTTTGTGCATCTGTTTAATATACTTAAATGCATACCTGTATTGTGTATGTTAAGCAAACACTGACTGTGATTGATTAATCATTTGTTTCAAAGCACCATAATCTCATACCATTTTTATAATTGAAAAAGTATCCGTATAATTTGGAATAATAAAACGGTTCAGTTAAGTATAATGTACTATGATGGTATACAGATTGGCCTAGTGAACAGTTCCCATTCGACTTCAAATACACACACATAGGCATGTACCATGTATGTGATAAAAGGAGGATGCCATGCACGTCGTAGGAGGTATGCATTTTAAAGAGAGAAACAGATTCCTCGCTCGCTTTTGTAAAGTTCATTATAAACTTTTGTTTCGTTTTCAATATAAGAATTTTATTTTAGTTACAATTTTTATAGGATTTTGTTTCAGTTCACTGTTATTGCATAGATACATCATTTGGAAAAGTAGATAATCAATCTAAGTACTAACTAAAAGCAAAGATCCTTACGTTACTCCTGCCGCACTAATACGATTAAAAGTGGAGACCCGTACGAATGTCCCCCACTATCGTAACTTTGTTACACCTACAGATGATACGTACATGTAAAATATGCGTGCGCTAGTGTGTGTAATATGCACGGTACATATAAACCTGTAACTCAACCGATCTGTATATTTAATATATATTTAGTATTGTATTAAAATTTCCAAAACATAAAGTATGGGTGAAATGTTACTAATCTTCAATATTATTTCATACTCCCATAATTTTCTAGGTAGGTACATACATCTATTACTCGTATTTGTTACATGTTCACATGTGGTAACCTGTTTACCGCTGATTAGAATGATGAAATAGGAAAAACATTTAAACATGGTGTTTTTAAATTTTAGTGAAAATAAAAATAAAAATATTGGAATTTAGAATAAAATCGGTTTCAAAAGGTATTTTTTTAGTCCCTAGTTTTACCTAAGAAGATGTTCGAAGTTTTCTCTTCATTTCTCAGTTCATTTTTCTGGTCGTCTCAGGGACTTTTCTCTAGAACCCTGCTACCTTTGATGTATTTCTTCCTGCACTAAAGTCTTAAAAACTTGTCGTATTGTCGTGAATAAATACGATTATGAAGATAACTAGCCAAAAAGAAGATCGAGTGCGGTTAATTCAGGTGCTATTAAATGATGTTTGTCTGCTTACAACCTTTATAGACAAAAGATTCAATAATTTTGGATGAAATGATGCCAACCCAAACAGATAAACAAAAACGTGTTTCAGTACTGTAACGGGAAGCGAATTTCCAATCATTTTATTTTATATGATGATTAACGTAATAAGGAAGGCAAGTACTTATTATATGTCTATTATAGAAATGTTATTTTATTATAATTAATGTAATGCATCTATTTGTATATATTTCGTAACTGTATATAATTTCCCTGTGTTAAACGCTCATATATTCTTAATAGTTAAAAAATGTAACAGTTTTAACCGACAACGAGCAAACAGGTGACTTATGAGTAGAACTGTACCGCGTAGGAATTTGGCTCGCCTCCGCTTGTAATACGACACTTCCCGTCGGGACGCCGAGGGGTCTAGTCCGCTCCGCAATTAGTGTAAAATATATTTGTCAAGTTAGGGCCAGTTAGTGTTTTGTAATTATTATATTTGTTTAAATAATCAGTATAAAGTAAGGCCGTGGTTATTGGGAAGGTCCAGCACGTAGCCAATAAATAAATAAAATACTGGTAAAGAAGATTACAAGGAAGAACACGCCCGAAGCTCCAAGAAAAATCTCCGAAGGAAGCGGACATTCGGCGGGAAGGAACAGCATCAAAGGGCGTACGCGAAGAGAGAAGACGTAAAGGTGTTTAGCCACGAAACTATTATATTGTTTAATTCCGAGCTCGTAAAAAATAGTTAAATTAATTATTGTCTTTTATAAATAAAGTTTGCTGTTGGTATTCTTAGATTTTAACATAATCAGCTCTGTTAGTTCTTTAGTCATCTAAATCGCGTAGTTGTTCCAATTTACTAAAAGGTGCATTTGTTATTAAGATTTTGTTCCATATGTCCCAATACTATATATTTATATTCATTCGTTTCATTTAATATATTTCTTATTTATTTACTTGAGGCATTTTCATTCATTTAGTTGCATATTTGGATATATTGTGTTATAATTTATTGTTAAAATATTTAAAATCCTCAATTTACCGCACGTACTAGGAACGTATAAAGAAAGAAAGTTTGTAAAGTAAGTATGTATGTTTTTTTTATTACGTTAGAGCGATTATGACCGACATTTTGCTAGTCAGGGGATTATTTTATACATATTTCGGTATCAGTAACGTCCGTCATCGTGGGTTCAGATGGGGATTTGTTCATATACCGTGGCGCCCAAAAGATATTCAAAACACATATTAGCACAAACGAAGACCGTTCTTCCACAGTATAGCGCACAACGTGAGCCCGTTTCATTACAGCATCTGTAGGAATAGCCTCTAGAAGGTTATTTCTTGCAGTAATAGTAATTTCTTCTGCTAAGCATTCCACAATTGGAAAAGTTTACGTCGTCGCTCCATATACTGTTTGGGCAATAGCAAAGAAAAATCTTCTCTCGGGATCGGTTGGTAATAATGTTTGAATAAGTGCAATCCTTCTTCACAAGTTTCGTAATCAAAATATGTTTATTATTTCTAAATGTTCTGTAAAGTTTCAAGAAATATCGATGATCCTAATAACAAGTTCACGGTAACCGATTTTATTTTAAATGCCAATATACTTCATAAATGATAGTATGTAGGTGTTTCGTTAAAAAACACTCTGGTATGTCAGGAAGCAACAACTGGGAAATTACCTGAGAGTAAATACGTTGGAAGACTTTGCAACGCAGCTAGTCAGGAAGGTTCTACAGAGAATCTAACAATCTGATGGACAAATCTACAAATTGCTGCTGACACACAATTATTTCTTTATCAATTTCTGAGACTAAACCATAACATTTATAAATTCTGTCTGTACTATAGTTGGTACTATACAGTAGTTGCTCTACAATACCTAACAAAGACCTTCGATAAAACAGTAATTACTTATTATATGTACAAGCAAAATATTACAAATTTATTAAATTAACAGCATACTCGCAGATATTATGCACAGAGCAACTATAATGAGTGAAATTACTTACTTCAGACCATTAGGTTAAACTACATATCTGTTTATTAATCATTCTCAAGTTTCCAGAAATTCGTAACACATAATGCAAGACTATAATTTTTTTCATCGTAACCATATTCCTGCGAGCATCATGGTATTAGAAAAGTCCAACCAGTCGACGTTCTTGTACTCCCATAAATCATTACGTTTAATTCACGAAGTGGGCGACCAAACGCATTGTCATGTTTATAGCTGCGATGTGCTGACATGAATAGCGCACGACTAAAGGAAGAACTGAACTTGCGGTTAGAGAAGATATGGCAGCAACCAGCTTGGACGACGGACGGTGTGGTCCGTGGACTACATGCTGAGATCTTCGTCGGTTTTATGTACTATAAGAGCCAAATTAAACTCCGATGTTAGCAGGGAAGAGAACGATAAAAAAGACAAGCGAGTAAAGCAAATAAATCCACATCCACAGACGGGAAGATGTTCGTCTGGCGATAGATCACAGGACAAGACGGTAATTATAATTTGTTGGACGTTTATTAGCCCGAATGGCTGGCAATTACGAAACGCCGCTGATGTTGCTGCTCGCAGTCGCTCTTGTCTTGTCTTCGTCGTTGTTGTCGTTGTTGTTGTTGTTGTGGATGTTGTAGTTGTTGTATATAGATGGCGCTCAGTACGATATAATTGATGTTTCCGCTTCGAGGGCCTATGTTCGTGGTTTGTCGGCTTTCACGATATGATAGATGGTTCACTGGTGCTATTAGTAATCTGGAGGTCGAATGAATTATGATAAAACGAATATTTGTTATATTATTGTATGTATTTGATTTGTAATAAACTACTAGTAAGATATGTATATACACATAGGAAGTAGAAGATTAATCGGGAAGGCGGTCTGTTAATGAATGAAAACTCAATCGTTCAAATACTCAATATTTCGATATTATTTCAATAACTTCATCAGGAGTTTACTGCAATTACATAGCGTGCCAATCAACAATTAAATCAAAAAATTGTACTATTTGGTTTTGCACTTACAACACGGAGTCCTTCAACTTACAAATTCACATGACATTTAAGTAGTAGTGTAAAATTACGTTAAACTCATTTTAAAATTGGTTGTAGAATTAAAATTTTTAGGTGTTTAAATCAAAACGTTTAAAATATCAATGACATGAAAGGAGACTAAAGTAACAACAAAAACGGAAAAAAAAGAATTCACATAAAGTATTGCAATAACAAGTATTATACAGAGTACCAGACGTATGTGTGATTACAAGCAATATACAGTGATTACTAAAAATTAAGTTAAAACTTTAGAATGTTACAATAGATATTGCTTAATTGGTTCGTGTGTGATTTATAATAAATTGACTGTATTTTCTTTGTTATTAATGTGTACCATTTCGAGAAACAACCTTCTCCTGTAGTTGTCTTCTAATGTTAAAATTTTTACACTATCAAAATCAAAGGCATGACTAGTTTTTTGTGTGTGATCAACTAAAGCACAGGATTTTTTTTTCCAATGCGGCAATCACTTTTATGTTGTATAATTCTTTGTTTGAGCCACTGCAAAGATTGCCCCATGTAGCAACATTCGCAGCTAGTACAAGGGATGGAATATATAGCATCAATTTGATATAGTAATGGTGTTGGATCTTTGAGCCTGCTAAATAGTTTTTTGTTTGTAATAGTGTTGTCCTTATAGTTATGGAGATATTAGTCATTGGCCTAAAAACCTTAATTATTTTATTAGTCAAACCCTCAATGTAAGGAATTCTTCTGTACATAATGTTTGTTGGAGGTTCTTTATCATCAGTGGGGCCATCAAAGAAATAGCATTTTGCAAGCTTCCTTCAGTGATAATACGAATTATAATATTAAAGACACCTTCTCCTTTGTCAACATTGTTAACAACCTCAAGATTCCAGATAACCATGTTTTGGTCTCCCTTGACGCAGTTTTCCTATTTACGAACATCCCCCTAAACCTTTTGGTGGATATTTTTCAGCTGAATTGGAATCTTATCGAACCTAATACCACCCTGTCACAAGACAGATTTATTTCATTAACAAAGTTTATATTTAATAACTCCTACTTTTCATTTAACAATAAATTTTATTTACAAATTTTTGGCACACCTATGGGCCTACCAATCAATCCAATCCTAGCTTAAGTTGTACTGGAGCACTTGTTAGACACAGTCATTCCCACACTGCCTTTCCAGCTGAGTTTCTTATACAAATACATCGATGACATCATTTGTGCTCTGCCAGAAGAACACATTCAATTAACATTAGATATTTTCAATTTTTTTCATCCACATATGTAATTCTTAGATACGAAGGTCACCAGAAATGGCAACACCATTATACGAGACTGGTACCAGAAACCCACGTCATCAGGGAGATTCATTAATTATTACTCAAACCATCCAAAAAATTTAAAGTTTAACACGGTCATTGCAATGAAAAACAGAATTACTCGTATCAGTGATACTAGGTTCATACAAAATAATTTAAAGAAACTGTTTGATATATTTCTTAACAATGGTTACCCTAAACACATACTCAACAGATTAATTTATAATAGGAATTTCTTTGATGGCCCCACTGATGATGAAGAGCCTCCAACAAACATTATGTACAGAATAATTAATTACATTGAGGGTTTGACTAATATCTCCATAACTAAATACAACACCATCACAAACAAAAAACTATTTAGCAGGCTCAAAGATCCCTTGTACTAGCTACGAAGGTTGCTACATAGGACAATCTTCGCAGTGGCTCAAACAAAGAATTATACAACATAAAAGTGATTGCCGCATTGGAAAAGGATCCTGTGCTTTAATTGATCACACAAAAAACTAGTGATGTCTTTGATTTTGATAGTGTAAAAATTTTAACATTAGAACACAACTACAGGAGAAGGTTGTGTTTCGAAATGGTACAATTAATAACAAATAAAATACAGTCAATTATAAATCAGACACGAACCAATTAAGCAATATCTATTGTAACATTTTAAAGTTTTAAATTCATTTTTAGTAATCACTGTACATTGTTTGTAATCACACATACATCTGGTACTCTGTATAATACTTGTTATTGCAATACTTTATGTGAATTCTTTTTGTTCTGTTCCGTTTTTGTTGTTACTTTATTCTCCTTTATTGTCATTGATATTTTAAACGCTTTGATTTAAACACCTAAAAATTTTAATTCTACAACCAATTTTAAAAAAGTTTACACTACTACTTAAATGTCATGTAAATTTACAACTTGAAGGACTCTGTGTTGTAAGTACAAAAACAATAGTATATTTTTTTGATTTAATTGTTGATTGGCACGTTATGTAATTGCAGTGAACTCCTGATGAAGTTATAAGTTCATAACCATTTAACCGATAGCAGATAGTTTCTTCTATTGAAAACCAATGCTCAGAAATGTATGTTACACTGGGTTTCAAACCATTGTTTGTTGTTGTATTGTTTTATTAGGTAAACTACATACCAATGACAGTTTTACTGATAACACCCACAAGTATCTCGTAGTAGGTCCGAAGACATGATTAAAATTGGGAACCTTAAATTTCATAGAAAGCGCTACAAAACAGCATAAAATAAAATATTGCAGAAGTAATCTCCACAAACTTTTTCATGACTGCATGCAAAATCACGAGAACTATTTGTTAATTTTTTACTAGAGTTATATGAACTTATTTAAATTATTTTTGTTGTTACTGGCCCAACATTTAGTTGTCACTATTACAATGTCATGAATGTTAAAACATGATTATCTCTGAAAAATTATAGACTATATTTTATAAAAATGTAAGAGGGTATGCATCAAAGCAATAACATGTATAAACCTACAACGCCAATAAATCAATAGTAAAAAGTTATATCATATCAAATCATCCTCAAAACATCTCTCGTCCACACGAGTACTACTGAAAATATATTTTTGCAGTGTTGCCCAGCTTAACTTATAAATTGATAATAAGTAAGCATTCTTTATATAAACGTGCATAGTTGTCTAACCAACACGTAAAAAAGTCGAAGCTTCATTTGGTTAAAAAAAGGCTTCCAAGAAACCAGAAAAACATATTATTACGTGAAACAAAGCAATTTGTGTTAGAGTAGATAAAGCAGTGAGTCAAGCACACCTTTCTCTGACGTATTACGGGCGATAAATCAGATAACTTTTGAGGGAATGACAAGGTGGAGACCGCTGCGTACATAATGCCGAATTCAATTACACGCACATAACATCTCTCCGCACCTACTTCCACTTACCAATACATATACACAGCGAAACGTCTTGTAAATTACGAAAGCAATTTATTACAGCGGCACAAGGCGGGATAAAGGAGATGACGAAGAGGATACGGGAAGACCTCTCGTACGAAGATGAAAGGTCGAAGTAACGAAATAAAAGATGACAAGAGAAAAAAAAACGATAACGAACGAATAGAGAGAGGTAGAAAAGAAAAGAAGGAAGAAATATGTGAATAGCGAAAGGTCTTGTATCAATGAATTATTTGCGTGACCTTTGGCAACCCTCGGGCAAGTGTCAACATGATGAACATCCCACAAGCTGTGTAGGCCTTTGTAACTTTCAGTTCGGGTGATATATGACGATTACCCGTAAAATTTACTCTCGCCTGAACTATAATTCCATAAACGACAGGCGCGTTATATCTGAACTTAATAGCAACCTCTATGTTTCTAAGTGATTTTCAGTGAAACTTACTATCTACTTAATTTACAGATTTATAGTAATTCCAAAATTGATAACAAATAGTATCAAGGACATCAGTATACGCCTATAACGTTTCTAAGATTATTTTTCCCTTTTAATATATCAATTTCTTTTACAGAAACTCGTTTAATTTTTTACTTAGCACTTCCAGCAACTATATATTTACTCGAGAATATCAGTATCGTAATAACTTTGAAGCTAAAACGTCTTTAATACTACAGCGAATTTATACCTAATTTTTAAATTTAAAAGTTATATTTCTACTTGGCTAAAGCATCAATTAATATAATTCATTTTAATTACGACAATCTAAATCAAATCTACAAAATTGATTTCACAAATATAATTTCCTAATAGAACAACGGATGATGCTTATCTCGTTTTTCCAATTTGAAACGAATTCGTTTACGTGACTTTACTGAACAATTAAATCTAACAAACCGTTGCCCATCGACGGCAATCGACAAATTATAACAGCTCCTCAATTGGAACAATGGTCGACCGTTTCCTTATTTTACCATCGTCGTCTCTAAATCCTAAAAGAGGTAATCGAAACGTCGAAATTTCGACGAGCCGTGCTCACTGAAATTTAGGAGCGCGACAAAGCGTTGATTTGTACGGAAAGACTAATGGCCCTTCGACTTACAAGCTTCCGCCCTCCACGTACATCCGTTAATTCAATTGCACGCCCTGCCACTTGATTAAACGTAACGCGTTAGAGATCGAGCGAAAAGGAAGAGGAATCGGAGGACCCTTTTGCTGGTATCCAACGGAAATGGTAGAGGAATGGAAAGCGAAAGATATCGAGACACGCAGGGAGGGTGAAATGAGAGAAAACGGCACAGACCCGTTCCGCCCATATTTCTTATTCTTTTAATAAAGGCCACGGTTGGAGGATTAATGAGTTCGAACACTGCGGGCATGCAGTGAGTGTGCAAAACTCCTAGCGATCACGCTAGAGAGATTTCTTAATTACCTTCCTTTCCAGCCACTATTAGCTTGCGTCCTCTATTCAAGTTTCCTGCAGAGTAAATTGCGTATATGCCTGCTATAAACAAACTGAAAAATTTGCTGCTGTAATGCGTCTCTGATTTGCAGGTTATCCAATCCGTTGTAAATACTTAAGGAAATTATTTATCTTCTTTTGCTGTTTCGTTTTTTTTTTTTGCAACGCAAACACTTTAATAATTTAGTAAATATATGTTATTTCTTAGTGATTAAGAAGAAAATATAAAGGAGAAAACCAGACATGACAATGGCAACAGAATTAGTAAATAATTATGCTACCAGTGGAAAAATACAAAATCTACTTAAAGCATGTTTTCTGACATCGTCAAATAGTAAAAGTTTACATTTAAATTTTAGTGTTAGAGCGAAAAGTCCAACAAAACTAATTTTGTCCAAGCAAAACTTTTTCTTCGAATGCTTTGACAATGACTTTGAATGACAATTTGTCGCATACTGGCGAACGTCTCTAACTTGATTGCTTCCATCCGGCTATTGAATATCTACAGTGCCTTCGCCTTCCAAAAAATTACAGCTTCTAAAATAGACACTGCAATGAGATGCTCTATGAAAATTATGCAATGTAAAATACCAATCTACAAGTGTATATAGAAAATTTGAAGATAAAGAAAACTATTGCTGTTATCTCTTAATTTTGGAACATCAGTGTAAATTCGCTTTTGGACGGACGTGTAAAATAGAAGAAAACCGTTGTAAACAATCCCGTTGCCTGCTTAAGTTATAGCAATTTCCGACAACCTCTAGTCAACGCCGAAAAGGAAGAGCCTACCAGAAAATCCGTTAGTTAGTTAGCTAGCTATAAAACCACTCACACCCAAATATTTCTAAGGTAATGTTTTGAATAATTAAACTTGTTTAAAAATTAATAATTCAATTTCGTTAAAATAAATTCCTAATTTACAAGAAACATGTAATTAGTTTTGGGATAACTACTTTCAGCGCCATCTATGCGTAAAACGTAAGGTTTCTAAAAGGCAGACATATATTGTAAGGTGAAGTAAATACTATCTAACTAAATGTCTTCTCGCTTTTTAATTTTTCTTAATTCTTTAAGCGTTTTTAGCCAAAATCGGCACTCAATAAGTAACGGCTTGATAGGTTGAGTATTTTTTTTTATTGGATAAATTGCCTCTGCACGTCAACAACGTTTCGATAACTCCGTCGTGGTTTTCAAGTTTCATACAAATTGGTGACAACTTAAAATACACTGAACAATAGTTAAAATATAATAATGAATTCAGACTTCAGGTGTTACCAATTTATACAAAACTTAACAAAGCCGACGGGGTTGTTGAAGTGCAGAGATAATTTATCCAATAACAAAAATTGCTCAAGCTATCAGACCGTTCAGTAGTATTTCATGGCGTCCATCGTTCTCTTTCCAAAAAGCCAATTTTATACATTCGCAAACAATTTTATAAGAAATCCATAACTTTTCCGCTTCTTTATGCGATGTTTCAGTATTGAAAATATTTCAGCTAAATCAAAGTAAGCAAATTAAATGTTGTCAAATCCATTGCAGCTTCTCAAGTGCAACGCCCACGTTAAAACCGGTTCTTAACGTTTCATATTTAATATTACCCCTGTCTGCGAAGTTTGATTGTCCTGACAATTTCAGTAAATGGTACTCACGTACAGCTCCTGTTTATGTCGTACCTACCGTGAACTTGGCAAGAAAATTGCTTACATCTTTCCTGCAGCGGGTTTGTTGACTTTTTTCGGATTGTGGCATTAGAATGTTATTTCTCATTCAGGTTGTAACAGTTTTTCCTTTTTTTCGTTATATACATACATACATATATAAGAAACATAGGTACTGTCATAATTTTTCTATATTTTATAATATTTTAAGATAGCATACGTAAGTTGTGCCGCATAATTGGTTAATTTTGAACTTTTTAATGATTTACCCTACAACAAAAATACAAATGCACTTAAACATTTCCTTTCTCCTAATCAAACTCGCAGTATCCATCGCGTAGGTCTATACTTTATACAACCTCCGTGATTAACAGAAAACCAAATCGTAACCTAGTCCTGTTTCTTTTTACTACTTTTAAGTGTCTTACTTGATGAGACTTGTCAACGTTATATGGCCACATAGAGAGAAATAAATTTTATCTAAATCTTCACTTAAAGCGACATTATGGCGTAACGTGCTGTGATGCCATTAGGAAAAAATAACTGAGATGGCTCTTTCTCGAGCCGGAAAGTTTCAAGTTATCACTTTAATGCGGCGGTCCCTCATAAATAATAGTTGAGATGTGTGGCCCGCAGTAAATTTAAAGTGCCAGATCCCCCTTTTATACACAACGTATATCAGTGGGACTTCGTATACAAGTGAAGATACTGAAATGACGATTAAATAAAACGAATTGCCCGAAGTTTTTGAATACTTCTTCTTTAATACGACTTTTGTTTGTCTCCGAATGGAGAACATAATAGCTAGATGTAAAAACATGACGGGTTTTATCCAACACTAAAAGCATGAAATAATAGCTTTTGACGTACTTTGATAGCTTACCAATTAAAACTTCACGGCGTTACTGGAATAATGTACTTGACTAACCTTTTATGTAAATCAGCAAATTATGAGTACTCGTTGAAAAATAACTAACTTTTCTATTGCAATTAAATCATTTAAACATATCTGTCAAAAATAACCCCGCAACATACCTTTTACATCTCTCACCAGTCATTATAATAAAGTATGTAGCTAGTTCATTACCTTACTAGTATTAATGATAACAATTTTGTTTAGTAAATTACCAATTTCAAATAGCGAATAATTTAGATACCTGGAATACCTTCAAAATCGAAAATATTTAGAAATATACTTGATTTGAATATTTTGAAACTGCCTGGCCTCAAAGGAACAAATATCTGGGCGTTGTCCATGTTATTACAATGTTCAGCATTTTTAACTGCTGCAGCAATACTAGTCGAAGTAGTCTTAGCCACCAGTGACTCTAAATGGTGTTACGACAGGTTCAAATTAATTTTGAACTTGCAACGTTCATTGGACGTTGCCATAATACGAGAGATCGAGCGCAACCATGAGCCCCGCTTATATATTTATCGATTCTCTATTGTTTATTAGTCTGTAAACTTCGTTACTGACTTTCAGTTGTTAATAACGATTTTTCCAATTTGTACACGTTCGTCCAAGTGTTCATATACACGAATATCCAAAACGTGATGTTCACTGTAACATCAACTTTTTTTCGAATAAATTCCCCTGAGCGCATTCAACTCTTGTTGTATAGGGCTTTAATTTATTATGTAATTTTTTCTGGGCGTTTAAAAAATGTAAGGTGGTCGAATCAGTTTATGTAAATTGCCTATTTTAATATACTCTCACAACGTTAGTTTATTTTGAAATCCTTTGTACCTTTGTTTCGAGATAAAATACAGGTGCAAACATTGAACGTCCCCTTTTAACCAAAATCTCACAATATCGACTATTACTTATCACAACACTGCTTTTTTTTCAATGACGATGGAAATATCAAACCTTTGTAAAAATGAAATAAATACAAGAGTGAATTTAAATATGTAATTCTACGTTATACCATATGTAATGATTTTTTTAATGTGTGGTGGGTGCTTAGTTCAGCAGATAAATATGATATTATTCAAAATAATAAACAAAGTACAAATTTATCAATCAACATGAACAATCCGTATAAATATGTAAGAGACTGAAGGTTGTAATCAGTTAATTTATAAATGCCACATTGTAAATACAAGCAAAGCATCTCTTTAAATTTACGTATTTTAAATTTTTTATAAACCATAGAACCTGGGATTATACAGCCAACAAGCTTTTTCAAAACACAAACTAAAATTACTGCCGGCAATAATACCGGCGTGCGTGTTTAATTTTTTGCAATATTTTTACCGACACATTGCTACAAACTACACGTGTTTTAATTAAATGAAAAATACGTTTGAAGTGATTGTATTCATAGTTTGATTTTCTTGATAGTTCATCGTTCTGATAGTAGGTCTATGCCAGAGCAAGAAGCTAGGAAGAACATGAGACAACATGACCCATTTAGAGTACAATAACTTAACACATATAACAAACTCCGTACACGCAGTTAAACACATATCATCATATAAATTAATAAAAAAGGAACAGTAATAGGAACACATAAATCTTCAACTACTGTACATAGCACACACAACAAGAGAACATTATTATCATTAGCGGCACGCAACAAAGTCGAAAAGAAGAGTGGAATTTACATCGTTTCTGTGTAATAGCAGGTCGTTAATCAAAACCCAATTAATTCCGTTCGGCCTTTGAGCTTGCTGTGGCGGCGGCAACCGCGCGTCAAGTATTCCTATCCACGTCCGCGATAATGGCTGCGCACATTAAACAACAGTTCAGGTAATTTAGTAAGCATAATGTGAATAAAAACTTAATATCTGTAAGCTTTGCATGTGTTTGAATGTAGTACTGTGTAAGTAAGAATATGATATCTGTGCGGTCAATTTTCTTCTACTATAATTCTATTTATTATATAAATTTCAACATATCTATACCTATCAGAAAACATTGTCTGTTTCATTTTTAATGAATAAAATATGCTGTAGATGGTCGCACAAATATGTAATTGTTTGTACTATGTCCAAGTAAAACTTTTGTTAGTTTGCGTCATATATAGAACTAAAGGGATCAAGCATAAGAATCACAATATACCTACAACAAATAATTCAGGCTTAATTTAGTATCAAATATTATGGTATTCAATAACATTTCGTAATTTTGAAAACAAATGTAATCTAGTATAATGCCATTCTAACTTAAAAGTGTTAATTATCACTAGTTTTCAAGCCTTTTGTGTTTGCTACAACCGGATTCAGTACTTTATTACTCCATAGTACCCCAGTAGAGAAACACGGTGGCACCGTTTTTGAACGGCAATGCTTTAATGTGGTCGAACCAATCGTTGCCTTGATGAAAGCATTTGTATACATCAAAGCGTTTCGTCCGTGTACGATGTTCGTGGCGGCGTTTGTGTTTCCATAAAAATATTTAAACGTTCTTGACAATAAAAACGTATTTTATTTACATTCTACGTCTCCCGTTCCGAAACGGACAGAGACAGCGTTATGGGCGAACAAATAAACATTCTAGATAGAGCTCGCGCATAGAAGAGATAATTTATATTCAAGTGATATGGGAAAACTTGCGAGCCTCTCTAGACATTTAAGATATACGATTTTATGTAAAGCGAGAATTACTCGATAGAAAAAGAATTTTTATGGTACGTACGAAAAAAATATTCATTCAATTTTAAATTTATCAATTTTCTAGTAATGTGCCAGTGCAAGAATAATAATACCTACCTACCTATATATCGTTTCTATAAAAATGAAGTCATCACCTAATGTTTAACCTTCACCAAGAGTAGCGTGCATCTTTCCCATTATGCTGGCGGCACCGAGTACATTATAAAGGGACGTCAGTTTATCACAGACATCCTCACACATGTTCATCATCTATTAAAAAAGACGTCTGCGAATAAATAACGCTTAATTGTGCATAGAACTAACGTCTTGATGGCTGTAATAATAACGTTAATAACAGACATAAAAGCACCATACCATGCTGTTCTCATACGTACAAATGTCAGCATGAGTTTTCATGTATCCAGTGTATTGTAGTATGTGTACAATTTCATTCCTACTGCCTAAGGCTTAATAAGTATAATAAAAATGAAATACAAATGGAAAGAAGTGTGGCCTAATTCCAATATTCCTGAAAACTACGTCCTATTATTACATAGGTATGTAAATACTTTAGGAAATTTAAAAAAGTTGATATTTTCTACAAAATTTGCAATACAATTTTTTGTGGGAGCCTTGTATATATACACAGCAGTTTCATGTCAATTTGCCGTAGCGCGCCTCGCTTCATCATTACTACGGCGGTACCGCCTTTGATGTCAAACGGTGCCCGGCTTGACTGATATCAACATCCGCACATCAATCTAATTATACGGCCTGTACACAACGGCCTTTTGATAAACGATTCAGTTCCTGGAGGCGGCATAAATAATAACGCGCGGCGCGCTGTCACCGTACCCGACGTTTTTCTTTGTTGTCAGTGGAATCGATTATTTTTCTTTAGTTTTACTGCCCGTCAGCATCTATTACTTGCCTTATGACAAGGATACCACAAAAAAAGAAGAAAAGATTTAGGAATAATTTTCAAATCACGAGTGTTTATTCCACTTTGCTATTGGGATATATTCTTCGGTGTACGAAGATAAACCTATAATACGAGTATATGTTTGTTACATGCATACATCATTCCTGAAATTTCGAAATTATGTTCTTTTAAAACCGTAATTGTGACAATACGTTACAAAACAAACTAACTATGATGATTATTGTGACTATAAAACTACTTTTAGTTCCACTCAAAACTCAATTTTTCAAATAAATTCAAGGTAACAAAGGTTTAGTAGATAGCTAGATAGATAATTTTACTCTTAGGCCCGGTTTTTCAATCGGCGGTTAATTGTTTCTGTTAACTGGCTGGTAGTTAAGCTTAAGTTCAAGTTAAATTGCTAGCTTAGATTATAATATGTGGTTTGACCTGCAGTTGGTTTAAACTGTGAGATCGATAAACACTTTAGCCAGCAGTTTGGGTTTACCTGTCAGTTAAAATTTGATTGAAAAATCCTAAGGCCCGGTTTTTCAATCGCTGGTTGTCAAAACAAACAATGAACTATAAACCAATTTATTCTACAACATGTGATTTGTATTTTCCTTAGAACTATGTATGTCGGTAGAATAAATTGATAGTAATAAATTGCTGAATTACTGAAAGAAGACAAAGTAAGGTCTAGAAATGAACTAAAAAATAATCTAAGGCAATAAAAGTAAATACACAGCAGAAAATAGGATATTCAAACACGGAAGAGCAAGCTATCTAAAATGTATAAGTGGTGTTACATCAAGAGCATTTTGAGAACAAAAGCAAAAATAGAAAAAGAAATAAACTCACGAATAAATAAATCAATCTTCATCAAAAAGTGCTTAAGGTAATTTGAAATATATTCCGTCAGCACCACCTAAAAGCAAATGACAACATAACCAAACAAGCGTATTAGCCAGTTCAAAAAGAGCAACAAGGCACATCAATGGACAACTGTAATAATCGAACAAATAGAAAATTAGAGAGTAACCAATGCGTGACTTCAAGACCAGAAAAAGAATAAGAAATCACAACAAGTGAACACTACAAAATTCGTTTTTAACAACGAAGAATTTCTTGACGTAGACTTAATAAATATAATGTTTTTTTCTACGACCGCCAATCAATACAAGCAATACAGCTTCATGCTTCGATTTCGTGCATTTTTTTTTGTGAGTGAGGAAAAATGCCTAAACGCACCATCAGGGACGAGACCCGTCCCCGGTGTGTGGGGCTCGCACCCACTAAAAAACCTCACTTTGTCAGGTGTAGAATCCATCCCGGAACCACTGGTCGCATTACTTCAGGATGGCACCTCGTAGTTAGCTTCGATCGGCTGCCTCCATAGCTTGGGTCTCTCTCTTCTTCTCTTTTAGCACCTTCTCGACGAACGTGGCGATCTTCTGCCAGTGGTCGTGTCCGGACAGCATCGTTTGCATGACGTTATCCGGCGTTAGAGGTCCTACTTCGTCTTGTAGAGCGTCTCTGTAAGCACTCCACCTCTCGCATTCGAAGAAGGTGTGGTGAGCATCATCTTCCGCAGAGTCGTGATACTGACATGTCGCGTTCTCTGCTTTACCCATTCAAGCCAGGTATGTGTTGAAATACCCGTGTCCGCTGAAAAACTGGGTGAGGTAGTAGTTTACCTCGCCGTGGTCTCGGTTCATCCACTCCGTAATGTTGCGGATGAGTCTGGCCGTCCACCGCCCTCTCGTGTCGTTCTGCCAGCGCTCTTGCCAACGTTGTGGTGTGAGTGCTTTTGCGTCCGCTCTTGCTTGTCGTAAGCCGACGTCTCGTCGTGTCTCGTGGACTCTCTTCTTTTCTAGAGCTAGTAGGTCTATCAGAGTTACTCCTGCGATCACGAGCACCGCCGGTTCGGAAACCGTACGGTATGCGCTGGCGATCCTGAGTGCTCCCCATCGCTGTACTGAAGCCATCCGCTTTCTGTACTTGTCCTGCTGTAAGGCGTCAGCCCAGATCTCGCTTCCATACAGCAGTATGGAATGGGTGACGGTCATTAGCAGCCGGCGTTTACTCGCCGTCGGTCCTCCTACGTTGGCCATTAGTCGGCTCAACATCGTCGTTACTTTAGCGGCCTTATCGCTCGACGACTGAATCTGTTGCCAGAAGGTCATCTTGCTGTCGAGCCGCAGTCCGAGGTACTTCACGGAAGTTGTAGTGGTTCTGACTTCCGTATCCACCGTCATCTCGATCTCCCTAGGGATTCTTCTCCTGGTCAGTAGAATGACCTCGGTCTTCTCCGTTGCCAGGGTCAGGCCGTGTTCGTCCATCCATGTGGTGACTCTTCTCATTACCTGGTTGAGCCTTCTCTGGGCATCCGCCTCGTCACGCGCTAGGATGACTGCCGCTACGTCGTCTGCGTATCCTATCAGATACGCATCTTCCGGCAGCTCCATTCGGAGGATCCCGTCGTAGGACACATTCCATAAGTCGGGGCCCAGTATGGAACCCTGCGCCGCTCCCGCTGTTATCTTCTTCGTGCACGGCCCGCCTGCGGTGTCGTACACCAGCTTCCTGTCGCTAAGGTAGCTGCGTATCATCCTAAGTAAATAGGATGGCGTGTCGAACGTGTTCGGCAAGGAGTCAAGAATGACGTCCCATCTCGCTGAGTTGAAGGCGTTTCTTACGTCCAATGTGACGAGCATCACCAGGGGTCTCGAGTAATGATTTCCCCGTTGAGCGGCTTCGAAGGTTTCCACTACCTGCGCTACGGCGCCGACGGTGGAGTGTCCCTTCCTAAAGTCATGCTGTCTCTCGGACAGGCCTCCCGCGTCGTCTATGCTGCTCTCCAGTCGTGTTTTCAGCAGTCTTTCTAGTAGCTTTCCAGCCGTGTCCAGCATACATAGCGGTCTGTATGCCGATGCCGTGCTTGGGTCGCCCTTACCTTTGCTTATCAGCACTAGTCGCTGTACCTTCCATCTCTTGCAGAATGCTCCTTCTGTTAAACAGCGGTTGTACATGTTCAGAAGCAGATCTGGGCAGACGCGCGCCACAATCTTGAGAGCTTCCGTCGGAATTCCGTCGGTTCCAGGTGCCTTGCGGTTTTGTAGGGAGTTCCCCGCTCTTGACAGTTCATCACCGCTAAAAAGCGGGATGTCGCTCGTCCTCCATTTCCGCAGTTCTCTCCGGATGGGTAGGGAACAATGTGTCAACAATGTTGCGCATCCGATCTCGTTCGAGGACTGGATTCGCCGTCTTCGTCGTAAGCTTCTGCATGACGATCTTGTACCCAAGGCCCCATGGGTCGTTGTCAACGTCCTGCCGCAGCTCCTCCCACTTACGTTTCTTGCCCCTGTAGATGGCGTTCTTGAGATCTTTCTTGGCGTTCCTAAAGTCCTCGGACTCTAGTTCTGCCGCGTTCGGATCTCGTCGTCTCACTCTGGTTATTCTCCGCCTAAGCTGTAAGCATTGTTTCCGGAGGGTCGCGATCTCGTCGTTCCACCAATACGCAGATCTTCTGTTGTATATCTTTCTGCGCGGCATAGAGGCGTCGCAGGCGCGACGTATGAGGGCCATGGTCGCGTCCGCAATAGGCTCCGCTGAACCGGCACATTCCATGACGGCATCCTTTCCCCGAGCGATTGCATGAGCCAGGGCGTCTTCATCCAGCTTCGCTACGTTCCATCGAGGACCGGGCGGAGCAGGATTTCGCCTAATCGGCTGCTGTCTCGTCACGTTGTAGCTTATGTACTGGTGGTCACTTCCGGTGTAGTCCTCCATGACTCGCCAGTCCACGATGTCCCGCACAATGTCCTCCGAGCCTGGTCTTCTAAACGTGGTGGTGTCTCCGACATTTACCACGCTGAGTCCGAGTCTGGCCGCCATGTGCAGTATACGCCTCCCTCGAGAATCGGTGTATTCCATACCCCACTCCAAGGCTTTGGCGTTCACGTCTCCTCCTTCGATTTCGTGCATAGACGCATATTAAATAAAAATATTGCTTGTATTGATTGTCGACGATATTGTATTTGAACATGTTTTGCACTTTCGAAATACGTAATCAATATATGTAATAGTGAATGTATACACGATAAAGTACGTATTCACGAATGTAAAAAAATTAGTAGGTAACCAAAATGTTCCCACTAGCATCACTTAATAGTGACGATGAAAAGGACTAAGCATCAATATTTTGTTCTAAAAAAAACAATGGCCTTTGGGTCATTCCAAAGCCCCTTCGAGAGGCTCAAAGCAAATATTATACCGAATGTCTGTATTTTTTTTGAATAATCAAACGTGTTTTACACGCGCAGACTTATTCTATTGGACGCATAATGTCGGGGAGTCTCGGCATTGCCCGTCAGTTACCAGCTCCTATTCGTCTCATCATTCGACATTTCAAGAGCAACAGATTGGGGTCTAGTTCTAAACGTTCTAAACTAATTTCAGAAGGTTTTAAACCGTTAGATTAAATTAATCGCTTATCATGAATTTAACTTTGGAGGAAAGAAATCCGTAATACAATGGCATCACCGTGGCAGCGCATTGAATGAAATAAGTGGCTTATTTATGACAGCATTTGAACGCGAAGTACCATGTAGTTCTATGCATTATTTGATAAACCATTTCGAAAAATACGGATGTTTACACTCACACACATTTAAGATTTATTTTGTCTTTTGTTCTCAACTCTACAGATATTTAGTCCAAATTGGGATTGCTTATGTTTCTACCATACGTCTTTTTTATATTTGAGTCGTTTTAGATAGATAGATGAGATTCAAACATTTGTGGATCATCGTCGACAATAAGAAACGGAAGGCGTGACTTAGTACTAGTAGGCGAGGCTTTGAAGTTATTACATTAGCGATTTTCAGGTTTCTCTCAGACACACTGTATATAGATTATATGAAGTGCATCCAACGGTCATCTGTGATACTCTAGTATGGTGGCGAAAACCGGGGAAATAACGATAAAAATCATATTGCAAACATTGCAATAACTTATCTCCCTAGGACTTACAGGAATGATGCGTATCTGCCCTATAAATTGCTAACACCTATACATATGCAAATTAAAAAAATTGCTGTTCTCAAAACACACTAATTAATATTATCGTACCGTTTTAAGAAAAGCGACTTAACCGGGCTCCTGAAGATGTCCTAACGATAAAAAAATGAATATCATGTTTGTTGAAGTGAAGCATGAACGGCCGTTTAGAGTACTATTTCTAAATTGTGAGGACGGTAGTTTCCGTAGACCGAAATTTGTTTCATACATAGACGGATCCAAGAGAGATAAAGAGACAGGAATTGGAGATAATAATCAGAACACCAATCGCTCAAACGGTTTAGAGTTATTCAACAGACGCGATATGCTTTAGTGAAAACCAAACGAAGAAATGGAAATAGAAAATCTCGTTCCAAGAGTGAAACATGAAAGTCGTTTGCTGATAGTTTAGGGTTGCATGTCCTCTGCTAGCGTTGGGGATCTGGTAATTATGGAGAGCATTATGAATCAACATGTGTATTTGCATATTTTAAAAGCCCACTCACAAGGACCAGTGCTGAGAAATTTTTTACACATTCAGATTCTTCCAAGACAATGACTTTAAACACAAATCCTATCTAGTACGACAATGATTATTATATAACTGTAAGTACTCGGTCGGCCGGCATAATCCCCGGATATGAACCTCATCGAATATTTGTGAGATGTTTTAAATAGAAAAATTAGAAAATACCACATTTCTTCGAAATTTGACCTTAAAACGTCAACACTGATTTGTTTTACATTTCGACATCCATTGGAGAATATTGAATTCAAAGGGTAGTAATCGAGCTGATTAACCAGACTAGATTATTAGGTCGCATTGAGGAAAAGTGCATAAAAACACGAATAATCCTTCGAGAATACAACGCAATGGCCTCCCAGCTATGATAGAATTGATAACAGAAATTACAAACGGTATGGATCAAAAACAGCTGCAAAGACTATTGTCTGGACTGAAATAAACAATAGTTTATCACGACATATTGTTGTTCTGTAGTATACAGCGCTAATTGTGTTATTGCTAGTACATTTGCCTTAATCCGATAAACCCTGTTGTTCGAACCCTGATACTTCGCTTCTGAATTGAATTTTCTGTAATTTCCCAAATTCTGTGGCAAAATGAAGAAAGGCAACATGTTAAGTTAGTCTGCAACCACAAGGGCAACTTATAACTAGCCGTTGCCTTCTGTCATTGGCGCAAGCAGTTTATTATTATAAAAGTATAGTTACTGATATCCTCTCAGATCGTAAGCAGCAGCTTTATTTTAACTGTATCACATTACAACTAGAGTATGTTAAAAGAGAACTCCCACAGGAATCGATAGTTGAGCCACGACTCTTTATGATTTATACGATTAATTTTGCAACTAGTATTCAGCCAATAAAACGTGCAAAAAAATAGCTCGAAAAACGCATATTATTGGAGCAGAAAATGTTAAATTCTGAGAAATCACTATTAGGAATGTCTTCAGTCAGAAAACACATACGGAACTAATATTTAAAAAATTAAACACTGCGATATAGGTATGTCTATGTTAAAGCAGTTCCATTTCCTGATATCTTACCGAGCGCTACGTAATTATAGGCATTTTTAACTACCTTAACATGTTACCATTCTTTAACGCTTTCTTTGCTGAAAAATTGACCTTTACACTCACAAATTTCGTGCAGGCATTTATTTGTATAATTATATTTAAGAAAATTTATTTCCAAGTAATTTGTAATTTATGACATATCAAACCATAAATAAAGATGAGTACAACTTAATCATTTCTAATTGAAGTTTGACCAAAATACATACATATGTCTACGGATACATGTATGACAATTTTATAAAATGATAAAATTTTATTGTCTGCTGATCAAATTTAATGTTTTTTTTTTAATTTTAGTTATCAAGCAGTAATATCATAATCATATACATATATAAGCATAATCGATTCATTTGTAATCCTCTCATAGTTATATAAACAACTAAACATACTTAGGTATATAAGTTTAAATACCGTGCTTCGATAATATTATATAAAGACACAACGCTATATACATATGTATCTTAGGCATCTATGTTGTACATATATGCATAGCTGTAACGATATTTAATAAATAATTGGTGTAACAATGAATGCCCGTTACTAATCATATTAGAGTTTCAAAAATTGAACAAAAGAATGTCACAAGTATAAATCGATTTTAGCAGGCATTTTCAGCGCAGCAGTCACAACAAGATGGTGTGATAGAATTGTTTTCTACACTTTGATTGATATATGTTTGTGAGCACATTACATACACTTACTCAAATTGAAAACGGTAGGTACAATAAGCTGAAAAAATATCTGCCTTGCAATATTGTAACGTAATTGATAGGCGTTTTCCTAGTATTGTGTCCGTTTTACTGTTCCAGATTCGTCAGTCTTCGGATACTATCAGTTCATACTGTACGCTGAATATATGTATTTATGTTTGGAAACGAATTAGTGCTATACGTTACGACTTACGACTGCCAGTCCGTGAATAAACGAGCAAACGTTTATAATAACGTTTCCACAGTACCGCGATCAGATATTTAATGAGTGAAACGCAATCAATCTTCCTTTATTAATCTGTCAGTGGGGTGACAAAGACTAATTGCGCGGCTTTGACGGCAATGTATGTTGCCAGCGACAAGGATATCTTGTTTTATATAAATTACATTACGTTAGCATGTGAGCGACGAGAATCTACTTCGCCTAATATCAACAGAATGGAATCGAACAGGAAAAGGGATAGCAACTTTCGCGAATGTTTATTGTGCCGCCGATACAATAGGGAAACCGTTTCAACGTCACGTGAACTATACAGGGTGTAAGGAGTTTGACTGCCATAGGCTTCCCAGCATATAGAGCACATAAATAAGATTAATATATTATGAAGTAGGCCTTAAAATAAATAGTTTTCCAGAAAAGCAAAAGCAAAGTTCCAACTTTTAAATCGCTATCTTAGGCAGTTATAAGTATTTTAAATGAATTTTATAATGGACTCATCACGTAAATACAAAGAAAAAATTGTTGAGTTTGTTCTACAATCTAAGGTAAGGTTAAAAAAAATAGAAATCTTTAAGATGTCAACGCTGAAACATGACCTAACATAACTTTATACGAGCAGATGTGTTTCAGAGCAGCTGAAGGCTGCGGCGTCGATAAGAAAATTGCAGACGTTGCACTTTTACAGAATAAACTTGCTCGTACAATTAAGTCGTATGATTCCTGAATGAATGAATACAAATGCTCTAGGTTACATCAAACGATATTTTAGTGAATTATTTGACAAAATACTTTGAAACATTAGTACTGTGTTAGCACGATGGAGTGCTATACTACACGAGAATATCACGCCATGCTGTTAATTATTGCAGTCGCGGTAAGTCCTCCGTCTACAGACATTTAACTTATTAAGTATTTACTTATCTTGAAAACTGTAAGTGACAGATTAAAAATTTATCAAGGTATTATGTTCAGTTTCATTCAGTCTCCACTGCAATATAATTATGGCACTCAAACCACTTACTCCCTGTATATATGTATGTACAGTGACGTGCAAAGGTATCCGGACACGTCTAGATAGAGAAATATCCTGCGCTCAATACTTTATTCCAAAGAGCCGCAGGGCAGCTTAGTACCTGCTGGGTGGGACCGTAGTTTGTCACTCGTACAGTAACATTGTATTATATAAACGCATATATATGTAGATATATTATATAAATTAAAATGTTAGAATTTAGGACGGTTGTTCTATATCACGGATATTTTCCGAGTTGTTCGTTTTACTAAAAATTAATAAATATATAACTCCTTTATTGAATTGTAATTATTCAACCTACTATTAAGAGGAATAGCATTTTTGCAAATACATACCGAAAAAAAGATTGTCGTCGTCCGATACAAAATAGTAGGTAATATATTGTTCTGTCACAAACGACAGAAATGAAAGATTGAAATTATTAACACAAATATAATAATAAAATTTACAAAAAGTTTATATTATCCCACCCAATTTCTTACCTTGCTAATTATACATCTTGTGTGCGTGTTTATTTAGTTATTCTTCTTTAGTTAATCCAGTTCAATGAAGCGTTCTTAAAAGAATACATTATAAATTTTCGTCCTGATGAATTGTTCTCTGATTATTTATGTTTTATACTCTAGACACCCATTTTATCACTTGTTGCGTTATTGTGTAAATATCTAATTGTTTGTTAAATGCTTTTATATGTGTTTTCTTTAAATTAAAATTTTTTGCTGACTGTTTTCATTACTGTCAAAAACAAATCTGTTTACATTTGCTGCTCCGAACTAAAAACTGCCGTTGCGTCATTCCCCACTAGATTTTCTAATTTATTGTACGATGCATTTTAATTTAGAAATTGATGCCTAATCGGGTCGTGTTGTGTCATGTATGTGTTCGTATGTGTATGTTACATTAAATTTTGAATTTTCTCTCAAATAAAAAATTACTATTATTATATTTGTGTTTTTCTTTTTTCCACTCCCTCTATCGCTATTCTAAGATTTTTTTTTTTAACAATTAACGTGAACAAATAGTTACAATAAGTTTAAATATCATAACAATATGTATGTTCACATTATACATCTTCCCAGGTGAAAAGCTATCAGATGCCTTTTGTTATAAGATGCAGTAATGAAGCGTTCGCAAAAGAATACATTATCAATTTTTTTTTACGTTGCAAACTCATAGAATATTTTGTGAAGTTATAATACAATAGAGGTCGTAATAGAAAGTAAATTGTTTAATTGTTTAATTCTGTTTAGTGAAAATCACTTTATTTATATTAACAATTTTTAACATTAAGTTAGTGTTCATTCATGGTTCAATATATAAATGATTAATTTGGTTATAAATATGTTTAACAGGCATGTCTTTCAATTTTGATATTATTTGTCATTTACCTTTCAAATAGAAGATGACGATAAAGTTGTAATCGAAGATGTGATAGAATAAATTTAAGTTGTAATTAATGATACGTAATAAAAGATAAGTAAAACTTCATAAAAGTGTATAATAATCTTTATAGTAAATTACATTAAAAACAACAATAAGAAAGTTTGTCTATAAAATAAATAATTAATGCTCAACAGAATACTACACTTAAAATTCTAGAATAAAATATAATAGATTAATAGAGTTATGTTTGTGGATTATCCAAGCATAAGCACCTATAAACTTGACAAATACTCATAACATACTTACATCTTTAATCTCTTAATTCTCACGTTTTTCTTCATATAATATGTATATGTATTTCGGCTTTACTAATACGAAGAAGTATTTAAATGAAATTTGTAATTAAATAAGTTACCTGTTGTTACCTGCGCTTCTATTAGGTGAATCATCTTCAGATAAAAAATGTTTTTAAAACTAGGTACGGTATTACTAAAATTATATTGCTATACGGGCACATTTGGTTTTACACATAATTCGCCAATACGCGTTTGCATATGTTTAAGATGTAATTTTAATTACTGCAACATCCTTATTATGTGGAACTGGCTAGTTTTTGAGAAATTTTGTTTCGAATTTTGTGCTGATATGAGTTTTTATATTTTCAGTAAGCGATCGGCGAAAGCTCCAGATCGCTTTTATCATTTTAAACTATATTTATCTACTATTTATACTAATTATAATATATATGAAATATTTTTATTCTCAATATGTAATTAAGTTCAAAGGTGTTAATCTGTCAAAACACTTTTAGTAAGTTGTTTTCTATTTTGTCTTGCAACTAACCTAAAACTCATACAACTAAATCATATATAGAACCATAAATAAGAACACTAACTACATGTTAAAAAATATAAATAAATATAAATACACTAGTTATTATTAAACAGAATTGAATTATCTCTATATTACTACACCTTTATGAAGCCTTAAAAATTTAGTTTCCATTATAACTTCTATTACAGTAAGCTGAGTGATTTGTTATTAACTAAAGGAGTAGTATGTATATTTTAGATATTGACTAATTTTCGTCAAAACTCAGTCAAATAATCAAATAAGTCAAATAATAGTCGCGATATTTATTTCCATACTTATGTAATGCTACTATAAGTAATAATAATATCATCTACTTGATGCTACAGAAGTTTAAATTCCCATATTTTAATTTATGCTATCTCCATATACGTATTATACGCATTTGTATATTGCAATGTTATTGTAAGAGCGAAAAACTACGGTTAACCTCAGCAGGTAGTAAGGTGCCCTGCGGCTCTTTGGAATAAAGTATTGAGCGCAGGGTATTTCTCTATCTAGACGTGTCCGGATATCTTTGCACCTCACTGTACATATGTACTATCGTTTTCAAATTGAATGCGTATTTTTTAGCAGGGAATGTGTATTTAGTAAATAAAAGCTTTACTTTAAAGATGCTCAAACTTTTAATAGCGAGAAACTCAAAATACAGAAGTTTCTTATACATATAGTGTGTCCTTTATGAATGAAACTGCGCGGAGTTGCTTAGAAAAATACTCCAAACTATTTCATGTAACCTACAATCAATTATCAAAACTAATGATAATACCTCGATTATTGAAAGAGGTTCAAAATCTTTAATTGTGACCCATACATGTCATCAAATCATCAGTGTCATTACTTCTAGCTATGTTTATTAGACTACAGACTTTTGTAACCTATGTTTTTATCACAATGGAGAGAGGAAGAGACCTTGATTTGTCTACACATCAGATAGTCACAGTTCAAATACTTCCAAATCGTACAATACAATTTCCATATAAATAAATATTTATAATAACACTTCAATAAACTTACACCTGTCATAGTTATTGATTTGTTGTACCTGTCTTCCTAAAATATGTTGAGAATAGATGTACTACCATCCTATAATAATGCAGCGTGAAATTATTTCATATTTTACATCTACACTTACTTCTCACGATGTCCCTTTTATTACCAATTGTATAAACTAGAATTAAAAATATATTTTATCTTGACGAAAAATTGTATTTTGAACATCTGTTACCATCACGGGAATCCAAAAATTCCCATATAAATTACCGCAATACATTCAAATTTTTGTATTGAATACTTTTCGGCAAGCCGCAAAGGCTTTTCATCGGTTTAATGAAGATTCAATGTAGGTACGAATACAACACTGAACCGCCGTCGCCATTACCACCAATTCTAAATCCGGTTTATTATTTACCATCATTGTTACTATTAGTAATCAGTAATCCTTTCACGGCACGATGACTTAGCGACGGCTTTTCACACCGTACACAAAACCATGTTCCAGCGGTGGTCGTCTTCCTCATTTGACGCGCCCTACAATGGATCCCCGAGGTATCCCATGACGCCAACTGCGGCGTTGACGATGACGCAGCTTATGTTCCCGCGGCGACGTGCCCGCATGATATCGCCAGCTTTGCCATCTGCAGAAAATATAGGTAAATATACGATATTTTCAAATAAATCTAAGGAAAAGTATTCGGATTAAGTTCATTTTAAATCAATTTGGTCTAACACTTAAGTGGTGTTTCTGTCCAAATGTTCACATAATTGCTTAAAAGTCACAATAATTATTTTTCAATAACCAATCCGCAGCAATATCTAAAGATGTTGCCGACAACATACATGGAATACTACAATTCTTCTCCAGTAATGGTTCGCATTCGTTTCGTCGTTTTCACGAATAACTAGTTCTCCCAAAATTTCTCAACAACAACAAAATGTCTTCACTATTGTTATTATAGATTCTCCCTTTGGTTCTGATAAACTTGATGCAGCACCTATAAGAAAAATTAAATGTTGATGATGACGTAATAACAAAAGACATAATGCTAACAGTAATATACACATACATATATTCATATTAGGATTGTTTTAATGTTACTTTAAAATCTCGTGTCTTCTACTATACTAGTAATAGTGTATAAGCTTTTCACCGGATGAGATCTAGATGCTGCTGGACCTCCTGCAGAGGATGTCATTAAATCCGCCGGTGTGGTAGGGACCTACCGACCGCGCTAAAGAATAGAATCGTTGCAGAGGACTATTGTTGGTACTCTGCGGTTGTAAATTATACGCTGGCTATCGATCTATCGGAGGCTTTTCATTAGACATCTATTCTTTCCGTCCTCATGGCATCATCGTCTCTGCGCTGTGACTTATTGTATATGCGAGTATTTCGTTCTTCTGTTGTTATATTTAAAGTATGTGCATTGCCGAATAACACCTACGGGTAACAGATGTAACAAATGATCAAGAAAGTTCATTACTTTCTCTATACACAAGTATGAGTACGTATAGAAAATAAGACTCAGTTTGTTGCTGGTAACACTGTTTCTTGATTAATAAAGATCAGCTTGGCCATGAAGATTAAATCTAACTAACTAAATTGTTTAACAAATTTACTATCCCATAGGTTTCATATAAAACTGGGCTGCTTCAGGAAGTCGTTAGGGTCAGCAACAAAGACAAAACTGTGAGATAACTATAGAAGGATAAAACTTTAGGTTAATATTCCTAAACCAATTTAAAGGAAATTCAAAGTATAATTCTAATCGTCGATGTAAAATGTCACTCAAAGCCCCAATTTCCAAATTTCCACTAACCACAGTCGAAGAACTTAGAAACCCATTTAATTTAATTTAACATCCTTTTCCGAGAGACCCTAATTGCAACCTGGCAACTGTCTAAAGTGTGTCACACAATTTCGTTAATACAACGAAAAGTCGAAGTACTAGCTGCATGGAGTCTACAGGACAAATGAAAACCTGCCCACGTTAAACAATAAATAAGGATTTAGTTTCTCACTGTTTCTAGTAATTTGTTGCCCTCTTAAACGTTTTTTTTGTTGTTTCATCAGAGATTCTATTTTTATAACCTCATTATTTTTACCTTCAAGACATCGCTTCTTGGAGACGAAACATTTCACTCTGGTGCACTGATTACTTAAATACAATATTATATAAGTCTATGTGCGATAGTTCCAGATAATTAAGCCGCAATTAACATCGATAAAACCATTCGCTTTAGTAGGGTGTTTATTAATTACGTTATTAAAAACAACACAGAAAGTTTTTCAATTACGTTAACTTTAATACTTCATATCTGAAGCGATTTTTTTATAATTTCATATTACAGCGAGTATTAGCCTAATGTAACGTATCCATATGAAAAACATATTACAATATATTACAGATGAATTAAATATGCATACCATTACCTTAGAACAAAATTTTGTTTCAATACCATGTATGCATTAAATTGTAATAATATGTATTTACCTTAAATAAATTATAATAAATATTTATACTAATGGACCATATCATCACTCATAGAGAATATCTCTACAATAAATGTTGACATTTGCAATATTTATTAATTGCAATACATCTCACACTGATTAACACCTGTCAAGGTGGTATTTTATTGATGGGATATGGTACTTCTCGGAATATAAGTTATTAAATTTATATATCAAAGCGTCACAGGTTTCACTGTTTGTTGTTTACCATTTAATATGATGAATTAATGCATACCGCATTAAATAATTAGCAATTCATTGGATATGAAATCGCCACTCGTGGCCTTTTCCTATGTATAAATAAAGATGTAATGTATAATTAAACATAATTTATCTATAAAAATTCCAAAGAAGTTTTTTTCTTCTGAATGTTACCTATAATCTAAATCGTGAATATGAATATATGTAGAAACAGCTTAAGTTAATAATGAAGACACATTACCTGTATTTTTGTAATGCTGACATAATATTTTATTAGGTTATGAATATACATTTTGACGTTATTTCTTAAATACCACCTTGTACATGTTTGTATGAGTATATCTTTTGTGTAAAATTGAACAACTTTTCCATCAACTATTTCTTTTTGTCAAAAATAAGAGTTTATTTATTATATTGCGACAACTTTGTAAACAATTAAACTAAATCTATTCTTAATATTGTTAATTACTTGGTTTATAGACCAAAATTATTTCCCATATAAATACCACTAGAACATTCATTACGAATGTAAATAGAAATTTCAAAATCGATAGATTTGCTATGGCTGTATGTTTTACTCAAATTATATAAAACAATTTCATGCGCTACAATGAAAACAGTTTCTGAAAATGGAATGCAAATATACATATCTATATCCATAAGAAAAGTTGTCCTGATCCACTGACTTACGATCAAGCTGCAACCCGAGAAGCATTGTCTAACCAGTAATTTTTTTGTAATGTTTTTACTATTGGATTTATAAGAAACTGCCTTTACCTTTTCATAATGTGAACTAAACTGTGAGCTATTTGCACTCTGACCACAATTATTGCGAAGAATCTAACGGTGGTTTCGAGAAGCCAAATCATAGTTTCATGCCAAAACTTTAAATCAAGTCCTAGAATCGAATTGATTGCTAATATGTTTTCCCTTTTTGATGTATTTTTTTCTTTGAAAAGCAAATTAAATTGGTTAAAACATTTCAGCTTTTATGAGTTTCTAAAAAACTGTCCAAGAAATCGAATACCATCTATTAATTTTCATTGCACTTTGGATACTTTTGACAACTCGGAAACCACAGAGGCAAGAGTGGCTGGCCACGGATAAAGCAGCACTTAATGTTCGGAGTTCAAGTCTTCAGTCGTCGGTGATGCTTGTGGCAACATCTCGCTAGATCGATACTTCATCATGGGACATAATTAACAGCGCAACATTATTTACAGATGGGTAATGTTGTTACGAAACCATGGAAACACATTTACACACAAAGGACAACAACTATAGTGATAGTCTTGATAAAGAATACAGCTTAGGAAGCCTCTACATAACTCTATATTACTCACGACAACAAAATGAATTTAATAATAAAGTAGCGTCTGCTTTGAATAAACAATATACCTACCATTGATATAATGATATTAGAGCAAAGTAAGGTATGTTTCAAACATACTTTCACAGTTTAGTAACTTGCTGCTTTACCGTCCTGGGTAAAACTCAATACCTCGCGGTTAGCATATAAATGGCGTTCAAAAATGTATATAACCCTATCCTGAGTTTTGATCACACGTATTAAGTAAATCTGCTAACAATCGCCCACGATGCTCTACAAAACATACATCCGCTCTATCCTTATCTACCTCGGAGTTTCCAGAACCACACAGCAGTCGGAAGAAGCAGGACTTAAACTAGTCCATAAGAAGACTCAATATGTTTCTTCGGAAAGGCACTTGCAAGTAGCAAACCAGCGATAACATAACTAGTGGAAAACTGCAACTGCAGCAGCTTCCTAAGTTGTTTTGGTTGTCAAGACTACCACTACTGCTCTTGATGTGTAAATTGTGTGTAAAAATTTGTTTCCATCGCTTTGTTACAATATTACCTCGCCATAAATAATGTTGCACCATTAATCATGTCCCAGCAGCAAATTGTAGTGCAACCGGAGTACCGATTTAGCAAAGCGTTGTCATAATCGTTATTTGATTACACGAAAAATATACCAAAATGAGCAATATATCAATAGGAATGACAGGTGTCATTTATCCACCATTTTGAAGCCACTCCTACAGGATCACTTACTAGTCTAATCATCTAAAAGCTGCGGTATTTCATTTTGTTATGTAAAGTGCTTACCCATATGGTTGACATGTGTAGTTACTTTGGTCTTTCAGTTAAGTTACCACGCTACTCTAACAAGATATTTTCTAGTCCTTGTTTTTCTCCTGAAGAAGCCCCAATCTCATTCTTTGTTTTTGTTTCTTGTTTATTTCACTAATAGTTCTTTCATTTCAACCTTCGACCTTGTATAAATCTATTAAAAACACACTTTGGACTTGAAAAAAACATTTCTTAGTAATACTACAATTTATTACTACTATTAATACTACAATTATCTTTTTTGGGGGGAGGGGGACTGCACGGGCGGACGAGCCGTAAAGGCAAACTCGGCCATAAGAAAGACCTATTGTGCCCCCGTGCTGTTTTACTCCTCTTAGCCAGGTTGCACTCGGACGAAAAAGTCCGCAGCCTAGTCGAGAGTTAATTTTCTTAGTCCAGGATCGTGCAGACGCCCGACCCCGAAGTAACTCCGCCTCTCCCTGTCCACTGTCGAGCAGTCGGCAAGAAGATGGATTGGAGTTTCCTCCGCATTCCCACAGTTTCTGCATAGGGGAGAGTTTACTATGCCCATGCGATGCAGGTGTTTGTTCAGTGCGCAGTGACCGGTTAAGATTCCTGTGAGTAACCTCAACCTGACCCTGTTCATGGAAATTGCCTTGCGCAGTTTTTCATCATACGGGCGAATCCCGAGAGTTTTGCAGTGTCTCATGCCGGCAAGTGCATTCCAGTAGGAGCAATGCCTAACAGCGAGTTCAGATCTGACAAAGGCTTTGATGCTGCCATAGGAGTTCCCACATGTAGGTTCTGGACCCACGAGTGGTCTCTCACTGGCGCCTCTAGCTAATTTGTCAGCCATTTCGTTACCTCTGATTCCAGAGTGACCTGGCACCCATCTCAGTGTTGTATTGAGACGTTCCGCCAGTTTTGCGAGAGTCTTATGGCAGTGTAGCACTGCCTCGGAATCGAACCTGACAGCCTGTAGTGCCCTAAGGGAAGCCTCACTGTCAGAGAGAATTTCCACTGCTCCATTAACCTGCGGGCGTTTAAAATGCCTTCCGCGCAGGTCTGGATTGCGATTACTTCGGCTTGGAAGATGGACGCGGAGCTCCCTAGGCTGAAGGCTTCACCCTCGGTTTCACCATCTTGCCAAATTCCAATTCCCGTGTCGTTAGGCGTTTTAGAGGCGAGAGTTTCGGCAATCTCTCTATTGGAGATGTTTACATTGTATCCCCCACTGAAATTGAAAGTGGGCGGAATCTTGTCCTCCCTCATGGACAGTGGTACTGTCTGCTCTCTGTAGGTGAAGATGCTGGTATGATCTCCCGTTCTACCGGAGAAGCCACTGAATCCACTACATTTTGCTCTGTAGGCCCCTAAGACTGCCTCCGACCACAGAACAAGCTGCAGCGGAGGAAGCCCAAGGATCACCTCCATCGCCGCAGTCGGCGTCGAAGACATGGCTCCAGTGATGCCTAAACAGGCAATCCTCTGGACTTTACTGAGTGCGTTGGCCGCATAGCCCAAACTAGCTTTGTGCCACCAGACCAACGCTGCGTTGGTTATAGAGGGTACTATAACTTTCGTGTATAGCCAGTGTACCATCATAGGTTTCAGCCCCCACGTTTTACCAAACATTCCTCTGCAGGCCCAAAAGGCCCTCGTGGCTCTGTTCCAAGTGTGTACAATTATCTTATTACAATCAATCGCTTGAACATTCCTCCTTTAAGGAAGCATTAGTTTAAAAGAATCAGAATCTTCAGAAGTATTAGTATCCATCCAATAGAAGTGTTGCTATAAGCCAAATCATCAGCGATTACAAATTACATGATATTGTACTGCAAGTAAATTCCAAATAAAAGATTTGCTCTACGCACGTTGCAAATGAAATTATCTTGGTAAAACCAGAAACAATATTATATATTTGTTCATTGCCAAATACTTACCTTAATTATTTTTATCAAATACTCGTAAAAGAAGTTGTCCTTCTCTATGCTTGACCTACCGTACGCTCTTACGGTACCTAATACATGACTACACATGTTAACCGCCGCTGCCACCACACTGATTCACTCTCGAAAATTATTAGGGCTGGGATCGCCGGCGTGACCGACCAATAAATTAAACAATCTCTGGGTCGGCTCTCTGCAGCCGCCAAGATTTACGACCGTTCTAGGTCGAGTTCCTTTGATGCTGTCCCAGCAGGTAATTATATCGCCGTATCCGCCGTGAAATGGACCTCCGTGTGTGTGAATAGGGCACATCTCTCTTCGTATGCTGTCAGCTCCAACGTCGACTACGAATATCCACTCTTGTCATCTATTCAGCCATGTGCACACACGTATGAATAGCTATATACTTATATCAAACGCAAGTGCTTAAGAAACGTCTTTCCAACAACAAGTTTCAATAAACCGACAACTTTGAAACTTTTCTCGTATTTGTTTGCATCTATGTATTTCTATCACTTATCAATTACGCGTTATTTCGCTTGACAACTTACTAAAAATTTCAGAAAAAATAGTTTTTATAATTTTATCAAAAAAAAAACGAGAATGTATATTTTTATTCCAAAAAAGTTTGAAAGTATTTTTTACTACGTTTCAACATTGTAACCATATCGTCCGACTCGCTTGCAAAACGTACTCCTTGAATTCACGTTACTGCATTATTTACGTTATATGTAGCCTTTATTATTTACTCAATTATGACGAGTGTTTTGCTGATATCAAAACTATCAATGTCCACACTAGAACATACATTACGGTATACTAGTACATTGCAGAAAAACAATTTTCCACGACTCATACTATTTAATCAATTTGTATACTTCTCCAACTGTAATGTAATTCGAACAGTTACGATTTAATTTCCGATAATGACAGCCACATCAACACAAATAATAAATGTTAGCCTGTCTTCCCTTACTGATATGTATGTAAAATAAAATGGTATAGAGTTCTGATCATGCGATCAAAAGCATGATTTATTTATATGCATAATGCGGCCCGACGTTCGGAATATTGACGATAACTGACTACCAAATCGTTAATCATGTGCTTCTGTATGTATGTATATCTACGTATTTAATGTTTCCAACGGCGGATTAACAATGACTGGCGGGCAAACGTACAGCGTAAAAACCGAAAATGGAAAATAAAAATGTATAGTGGCGTGATCGCATCAACCCGTCAACATACATATTTATTTTGTGAAAATATTCCCGCTCCAACATCATCATCGATTCATGAACTTTTTGATTTATGATATGCGATCTTGCTGTACGTCAGATGGATTCTTTCCAAATATTTCGAAATGATGAGACACAGACCCTACTTGTTTTCTTTTTCTTTTTACTGGAACCACATAGGCACCTAAAGAATTAGGATTCGCTGAAAATGTACAATATTTCCGGATAACTTAACACCCACAATATACTAAGTATATTATACAGAATATATAAATTTATACAGATATTACAAATTGCTATAAATTATACCAAAAAATTACACTCAGAAAACACATTTCTTGCTGCAAACATTTGTTACCATATATATATCATGTACCACTTAAAATCTTACTAATTATCACTTATGGAAATTTGAAATAAGTGGATCCAAATTAAACAAATCTGCCCCAAATGAAATCATTATGAAATAAATCGAATCAACTTGTCCAACTTATGGTAGCCATGTTTGTCTAGTAGATTCTTCAATTAGTCACCAGACTTATTATTTCGAAACAGAGCAAGAACTTTCATTCCTCTGATATAAATTTGACGAAATATGCGTCTTAGGTCTTAATTCCTATAAAATACAATGAACTGTGCAACTAAAGCTCAGCAGAGTTTAATGCACTTGAAAGCTGATTCTGCTTTTAAGTAAAAAGTTATCTTTACTAACAAAGGTCATTTACGGTTAAGTAGTTTCGTTAGAAAGAAGAACGTCGAGCAATTATCGACCTTCGACGGACAAACAAAGAACTAGCGATTTTATTAGGTTGCAGTCATTCCAAAAAGCCAGTCGTGAAGAACTTTTACACGTTTATACATAACTATCACTTAATCAAACCTCAACACTCAACAAAAGATTTTACAATTAAGCTATTTGGAATACATGTGGTGCGCCCAGATTATTGTTGGTTTAAATAGAACACTCGGCTTATTGTTGCATTTTTGGATTCTACTGTGAATTTTATTATAAATTTATTGAAATATGTGTATTCTTTATATTAATCTTTTGCTAAATATTTTCCATTTTCATAAAAATTAAACAGTTGCAATGTTCACGTCAAACTGCACAGTATTTCAGTAATTATATATGTAGGTTACTCTATTAATTTTCAAATATAATAGTCACGAAGATAAAATATAAAATAAATACTTGCAATCTTACAGCTCTGCAAGAAAATTCGAATACTTCAGACGTTATTAGTTAATTTTTCTAAATGGTATAAATCGGAGGAAGAAATCAATTGATATATATGATATACAGTGCGGCATTAAAGTGTCCGTCCTCTGCCCTCCCTTCCGTGCTGCTCATTATTATGAAATATTATGTACTTCATTCTTTAATGATCATTTAGTTTGGAAAATTGACTACCGAGAGCGATGTATAGTAGTATCGCAATTTTAAGTGAAATAGGAGGTCGACACCTTATTTTGAACGACTCACTGAGTATGGTATCATGCTAAAATTTCATAAAATTTTAGCCACTCATCCTACGTTATAAAACTGTTACGTTATATAACTGTCATAATCAACAATAATAATAATTGTCAATTTTCTTTGTTACTTTGAATCACGTTCCATTAATTTAAGGTTTAGCGTTCATAGCTTCCTGGGACGTAAGGACTCTTTGAATTAAATTAATTTAAGAAAAAAGTTAAAAGATTTGATTAATCACAAAATTTAAGAAGTAAAGCGCTTAAATTATTAATTCAAAATTATTTAGAATTGGAAAAGGAGAAAATATAGTTTATTAACCTGATCCGCGACAATACATTTATACATCATGCAATCAAAAAACCCTCATTATTGCCGAGCAATTGAGAAAGACTTTTAAGATATATTATCAGACCTTCCAGTTGCCACATTATGCAGAATGTAGTTTCAGCAAAATGACGCTCCACTTAAACCATCCAATTTATATAAGAGAATATCTTGATGCAGTTTCCCCGAATGTGGATTTATAGAAATATACATATTGTTTGGCCACAAGGGTTGGGGGAGGGGGAAAGAGATATACATATATTATCTATATCTTACATATAAAACTGTCACAAATTAGCGTTTACTTATATTAAACAAATAGGACATAATCTGATATTTCCCAATTTTTGTAAGCACACTGCCTTTATGTTTCGCAAAACATTAAATCATTTACAGTATAAAAATAGAACTTATCCAAAGAACTGAATATTATTTACAAAGTATGGTAACAGGAATTAAAGAATAATTAAATTTCCTATATTTTTCATTAAAAAAAATAACTTGTTAATATTTGAAGCTTGCACATTATTTTTTAAAATTAACTGAGTATTATCAATCGTTACTGAAATAGGGTGCATTAAAATAGGGCATTAAAATTGTCCAATTTTTCAGAAATTGCGAAAATCTAGCAAACAATTGATTTTAAAGATACAAATATTTGGAAACTGGTAATAAATTTCAGAGTAGAATCAAAAAATAACAAATATGCAAGCATTCTATTTAAATCTAATACAATGACTGGGTTAAAAAATGTAATGTTCGTCATAAGAATTCGGTTCACTACAGCAGAACATTCTCCACTATTTTTTTCATTACTAGTCAAGCTAGGTATATTTGGAAGAATTTTAGCAGGTAATAGTATCTACTTCCATTTGAATTTCATCTTTGGATGATAATAAACGTTAATACATATAGATATCCTACAACAAATTAAAAGCATTAGGAAACGGTATACCAGGAGAAAGAGGTCATAAAAGGCATGCTAGTAAAACACGAATTATTGTGATTGAAGCTCCCATAAGACTATTGGTAGTTTAAAAAGTTCTGGGAAGTAAACATAACGTTCAAAATATGTAATTGTGACACAGCTTGAAGAAACACGAAACCACATACATATTAACATTCTTTTTAATTAAACGTACTTTCAGTCATTAATTTTTCGCTTGGACTACAATTACAAGTACTTTAATGTCGGGAATACGATGTTCTGATGTTTCAATGTATTACAGACTTCACGCAGTAATAATTTGTTACGATTAGAAGAATGAAATAAAAATCAGAACTTGTATTACGTAATTCTTATTTTACTGCCAAAATACAATAAGTTTTCTTAAAAATTAAAGCGATTCGTAGCTTTAGGAGCTATTAAAAAACGAGGCAATAAAATTTTAAATATATACTTTTTTATCAACTGCCACTGTATAAATACGGAAAAGTTGAAGAAGAGGATATCGCTATTTTATTTTTACACAACAAATATGCAATAAGCAATGAAACTACAACGCTTTAGTCATTGATCATAAAATGAGGCATTTATCAGTTTCAGTCATTTTCGTATGAAATTCCAACGAAATAAATTATATGATAATTCTTCCATAATCAAACTGATGAGCATGATGACATTTATCAACTATCTATACGACTAATAAATCCTCTTAGAACATATTCCAATCAACTGATCATAAAAAGAACCACAAGAATCTTAACATAAGGAAATGAACCCATTGTAAATCAGTATTATTTCCAATTTTATTCATTAAAATACTTATACTTATTATATAAGATCGTTATAATTACGTAACATTCTATACCATTATATAACCCAAAACAATCAATTTTCTCCAATTACACAGCTTTCCCTCACAAAATAAACATTATACCAAAACGCAAAGCCAAAAATGATATACTATAAATGCAAATTAGCCTACGTCTATTATTTATACTCAATAATGAATAAAAAATACATTTATTCAATAAATAATTATTATAATGAACCGGCAGTCGCTTGCCATTTTAAATAATTTATGGACGTTCATTAACCGATTTTGATTTACCAATACCGCATATATTAAATATTTCAGGAGACTCTCTCTAAATTTATCAAAGCGAACTATACGCCAATAATAAAATAATTAATAAAATGAAGGCTGTAAATGTTACATTAGTCCACGTATGTTATTTATTTATTCATTAGAGATATCTAGCGATAGTCGGAATCGAACTGGGTCAGAGCCATTACTGTCAATTTTCCATCCGCAAATCGTTCATTAAAAGTGACACGATGAAATCTAATTTAATTTTTAAATAGATTAGAAATAAATTATTCTCATTTGAAATAGAATTATTTAATAATTAAACAGATATATATGGTATATGTAGGTATATTAAAACTAAACATATCAATATCAGCATATCAATGCAAAACGAATGATTACAGTCAGGATTTCTCTTTATGTGGTTAATTTTTCTGAGCCTACATTAAAGCGTTCGTATTAAAATAATAAAGCCAATATCTAATTAATGGTGACTACCTACTACTTTGCAAATTTTTAAGAAAATTACAATCATAAATTCTGTATTTATTATTATCGAGTACTGTATTTCTTAATATACAAAATATACCATGTAAACAATATACTGGTAGCTATGTACATAGGGCAGACTTCACAACTACTGAACCAAAGAATAAGTCAACACAAAAGTGATTGCAAAAAACGAAAAAATTATTATGCACTAGCGGTTTACTTTACTAATTATGACCAGTGTTTTGATTACGACAATGTTGAGATACTAGACATCGAAACTAGATATAAAAAACGATTAATTTTGGAAATGATTCACATCAATAAAAAAGTTTCAATTAATTTCAAGACCGATGTAAAACAGCTGAATGCAGTTTCTGCTGGTTTATTCAATTATCAAACATTTAATTATTTCAAAAATCATGTTTGACGTAGATTATGTCAGTTATTTTAGCTCTGGAATGCATAGGCACTCCCAGAAAAAACAAAAGCAAAAAATATTAACAATAGAAAAAACTATAAGAAAAAAGATGGTATTAATAGAATGTAATACAGAAATAGGTAGATGTGTATATTTAAATAGTAACTTGCAATCTCATTGAAATTCAGACTCAGATATGTGTTTGATGGTGATATTGTTCTGTTCCTTGTGAATGTACTTTTCTGACCATAGGTTAACTTAGTTGTAAGTAACCTTTGTATTATTGTCAACAATGTTTTGTAGCACTCCTGAAGAAGTAATAAATTATGACGAAATATTGAGTAATGAACCAATAGTTTTTATCTAGATCGAAATCCCCAATATATTCTTATCTCATTATATATTATATATGTATGTATATATATATATATATATATAGTGATGTGATTTGGAATATTAATTCCCTTCTTTACTGTTGCAGGAACAGAATTGGGTTTGTTTAAATAAAATAACGTAAAGTACTATTTTAGCCTTTGTGACGTTTCGGAGTTTATTGCTCCATCTTCAGACCTATGCGACATGATACATAGAATTACACCTTAGAATTAATGTAAAGATCAAATAAGTGACTTACAATAGGCCAGTTGTTGTTGAAATGAACAAATTTCGTTACACATACTGTGTGCTTGAAGAAATTTTTTAAAAACGTAAAGCTTCTGACTTACATACTTATTAGTTAAACACAAATAATTAAAATAATTGTAAAGATAAAATAGTGTTACATGTTTAAAGGAAGCACACAAACTAAATGAAAAAGCGTCTGTAATATAAAATTTTCGGCCAGATGTAACAAAAGAGAGAGACACTAGAATGAACTAGAGCTGGTCCAAAGCAGGACAGCGATATATAAAAATATATTTGATGTTTTTAATTCCACACATTAGATATTGAAAACGGAAAAATAAAGGTAAAGGAGACAAATGCGACATACAGGGTCACTGGAAATATGAAAACCATCAGGGGATAGGTAACTTATAATGTTGTAAAATATTATTATAAATGTTAGAGAAATTAGAAGATTGTTCTTTAGCATTAAGATTATTATGTACCTTAGCAATTGCCAAAGCCTCCAATGCAATTCTCTTGTTGTAATTTGTTTGTTGAAACAAAAAAACGGGATGTTCAAAGTTTATCGTGTGTTTGCTTTGTTTGATATGACCCGCTAATGCGCATTTATGGGGATGTAAACGTGCGTCACTTTTGTGCTGCGTTTTTCTTTCCCGCCAACGTTGGGAGGACTGACCAATGTAATATTGGTGACAATCTAGACACTGGACAGCATACACTATGTTGTTGTGTTGTTCAACAGGTAAGGGGCATTTTAATTTGGTAAAAAACTTACTAGATGGCACTGCGGAAGTAAATGCAATATTAATGTTATATTTGGTAAATAATTTCTTGACTCTGTCGGTAAGACCGGGAACATAAATCAGCGACCTATAAGTTGGTAGTTCTGATGGTTCAACGGTGGCTGTAATGTCGTGTATAACTGATGGAATGACTTTTTTGGGTTAGCGGTGGAAAAAAGCAACCGTTTAGTGAAGTGTACAGGAAATGAATTTTTTAACAAAATGTCATATAATATTTTGAGATCTTGATTAAGATAGTCTTTATGACTGATTTTACTGATGCGATTTTTCATAGCAAGAACTAAATTGGTTTTGTATTTGGTTGGACAATTTGAATTAAAATTTAGTAATCTGTTTGAATTGGACGGTTTCCTGTACCAACGGAGTTTCACTAAGTTACCAGATCTAACCATAACAGTGTCAAGAAAGGGCAAAATGCCATTTTGTTCAACTTCATAGGTAAATGCAAGTTTGTCGCAGATATTGTTAAATAAATTCAAAGTATTCTCTATTTCAACAGTAGGGAGAGCACAAGCCAAATCATCCACATATTGATACATAAAACCGAAAACATAGGGAACCTGGTCTCTTATGTTCTTAAGGACAGTGTTCATCACAACATCCGCAACAATAGGTGACAACGAGCTGCCCATGGGGGTACCATGGATCTGCAGGTAAAAATCATCGCAATACTTAAAATAAACTGAACCAAATACCCAATTTAACAGATTGATGAATTCCTTTTTAGGGATTTTAGTATGAGGATCGATTAAAAACCAATTCTCTTCAATAATGGTGTTGACAAAATTTAAGGGTATGTTAGTGAAAAGACTGACAACATCGAACGATACAAGGCTATAATCATCAGGAATCATCATATCTTTCATCTTCTCTGCGAAAGAAAAAGAATCTTTGACTCTAAATTCATTGTAGTCATGAAAAGCTAGTTTAAGTATATCTGCCAAATATTTAGCAAGATATTTAGTATGTCCATCAACGTTACTAATGATGGGTCTTAAAGGGACACCTTCTTTGTGGATTTTTGGGATACCATATATTCGTGGTGTGGCTGAATTTCTTTTACATAAAGTTTTGTAAGTTATTTCGTTAATGAAATATTTGTCTTTGAGATCTTTGATATATTTGAGTGTTTTTCTTTCGTAAGAATACGTTGGATCAGAAGTTAGTTTTTTGTATGTCGATGCGTCATTAAGCAGTTCAATTATTTTATTATGATAGTCGTGTTTATACATACAAACCGTAACGTTACTTTTGTCGGATATTGTGATGACCACATCTCTATTTTGTTTGAGGAAGTTGTTAGTGTCCCTTTGATCTTGTGTGTTTTTTCCCCGTTTTGAAGTAGCTAAAAATTTACTAGTATGAAAAGCTAAATTAGATCTAATATTGTCCCGTTCCTCATTGGGTATGGTATTCAAAATGTCCTCATAGTCTGCCAAAAGGCGATGTAAAGGTAAATTGGAACTATCAATAGGTAGTGAGAATTTTGGTCCTTTGGCCAAAACATCAATGACATTCGAGGGAATCTGTAGATTAGTTAAATTTTTGAAGAATTCGGTATTATGTTCTATGCCCTGATGGGGCTCAGATGTTTGATCACTTAATTCTACAATATTGTCATAATGTTGATGTGCAACTAACAAGTTAGAATTATTTTTATTTGTCTAAGGTACATAATAATCTTAATGCTAAAGAACAATCTTCTAATTTCTCTAACATTTATAATAATATTTTACAACATTATAAGTTACCTATCCCCTGATGGTTTTCATATTTCCAGTGACCCTGTATGTCGCATTTGTCTCCTTTACCTTTATTTTTCCGTTTTCAATATCTAATGTGTGGAATTAAAAACATCAAATATATTTTTATATATCGCTGTCCTGCTTTGGACCAGCTCTAGTTCATTCTAGTGTCTCTCTCTTTTGTTACATCTGGCCGAAAATTTTATATTACAGACGCTTTTTCATTTAGTTTGTGTGCTTCCTTTAAACATGTAACACTATTTTATCTTTACAATTATTTTAATTATTTGTGTTTAACTAATAAGTATGTAAGTCAGAAGCTTTACGTTTTTAAAAAATTTCTTCAAGCACACAGTATGTGTAACGAAATTTGTTCATTTCAACAACAACTGGCCTATTGTAAGTCACTTATTTGATCTTTACATTAATTCTAAGGTGTAATTCTATGTATCATGTCGCATAGGTCTGAAGATGGAGCAATAAACTCCGAAACGTCACAAAGGCTAAAATAGTACTTTACGTTATTTTATTTAAACAAACCCAATTCTGTTCCTGCAACAGTAAAGAAGGGAATTAATATTCCAAATCACATCACAATACACGAAGGATCAGCTTCAGTAACTGATTTCAGTCTTCAAAATTCTAGTACCTATATATATATATATATATTAACTATATAACCTTTTGGGTAGAACAATGCTACGTTCCTTATGTCATCTTCTGTTTGAACCCTTTCTCTTCAATATACAAGGCGTTCAACTTTTTAAAACTATATTTACAGGTTGAATGACAAGTCCGTGTGCAAGACCCCTTGCGGAAAAATGTCAACTAAGTGGGAATTCTTCTGAACAGCTGTGTTTACTTTATTTGTGTTTGTGTAGAAGCTTGGAAGTTAGTGACTGTTTAGAATTGTAAAATTTATTCAGTTTCGCATTAACCTAGTTAATAACCTAGTGGAAGCGACACGCACGCTGAATACTGCATATGGCTTTGAATTCCCATATCGCAACACTATCGCCAAGTAGTATCATTATATCAAACAAGTTGGTACAGAAACCTCCACGCACACGACAGAAAGACGGCTTCCAAATCCGATTAATCCCATACTGTTAAAAGCTATCACCGACTGCCTGGTGAACCATCCTGGCTCCACTTTCTGCATACTCGGCGAGTCAAAACAATGCCTAGAACATATTGTTAAAACGCGTCTTCAGTTCAGAAGGGTGTTGGCAAAGTGAGTGCCCAAGTTGCTGTCTAATAAGCAAAAGAAGAGTTAACGATGCTCAATTGATTTTAAACAAGTATGGTGCCGAATGGAATGATTTATTGGACCATCTGCTATCTGTCGATGAGACTTGAGTCTACTACAAATCATCACAGACTTAATATTCAGCTTCCGGATAACAGGCTCCTGGTCAGCCACCGCCAGAAGTCGAGCGTACCGAAATAACATCCAAAAAGAACATGGCTACCATGTTCGTCTTTCTACTTTTACATTTAAAAAGCGAAGGAAAAACATTGCTGCACTGACAAATTAATTAACAATTATGTCCTCATTTTTTCGAAATATCTCCATTAATATTAATTTGAGGTCATATGTGGTTTACTATTTTTCTATTCACAACCTATTGCTCTTTTAGAATTTGATTAAAAAAATACCATATGCTACATATTTGAAAAAAAGAGTTGACTTTGCTATGACCTTTGTGTCCTTCTTTATAGTGGCAACAGTAGCGCCATCAAATGAGCCCCTCCATATAGTTAAACTTATGTCTAATACTTTTCTTCATAACACTAATTGTTTCGAACATATTACAGTGTTACACTTTAAATAGACCACCCTGTGTATATATATATAGGATAAGAATAGGAATAGTTTTACCATCATTAACCATCATTTCAATAAATTTGGGGCATTTTGTAAGTGCCTAATAATATAATTTCAGACTCTCAAGTCACCATCGCCTTCTATAATGTCATTTTTTTCATTTGCGATTCATATAAGTTTGACAGATTACTGAATCAACGAGTTTCGCGTTTAAAGCAAAAATTATACGTTCTCAATACGTATAATCAACGGCCTCTGTATGTATTTCTGCGCGCGGTAGTTCATTGAACCGGGTCGCGCACACCTAATTTAAATAAAAAAACGCCTATCCTCAATGAGCAGCGCTCTTCGAAAATATCGCAATAATTAATACCTTAAGACTATAATTTCCTGTCAGCGAGACGGTCATTAAATAGCGTGTTAAACAAAATGAACTCAGACATTCTCTTTCTCTTGTCGCTTTTTTCGCTGGGTAAGTATACTGCGCTCTGCTATAATCTCATCAACCTACACGTCATGAATAATTGACTGTGTATGTGTGTGTATTTCATCTGGATGGCTAATTTATATAGCATGAGTACTTAGGTATGTGTATACGAGTCCAAGCAATATATACAGTGTAGACAGACTGATGGTGTTCAAAGCGATATTTCTTTGATGAAGATGTTACGCTATGATGTCACAAACCTGAGGCAAAGTCCAAAGAAAATTTTAAAATGAATGGTCCAGACTAACGATAATAAGTAATTTCATCTATAGCAGAAATGCACGAAATATCCACTCCTTCAACCCAGAGACACATGAAGCACCACAAGAGAATACACCCCACAACGAAAGCAAAAGCGATTATTAAACTTTAGTAGCAATCTGAAAAATACTTGAGACTGTGGCATTTATCAAGAACGTCACTGGTCATTGAAAAAAAGTGTTCTAAAAATTTTCCAGTAAGGTTGAGACAAGATGTCAATACAGACTTGCCAAAGAAAACTTTGTAAACCTCAACGAGTACTTTAAAGTTATGAATTTATTGAGCAACACTGGATGAGTTCTCTGAACAAAACAAAATCATTTAGAAAAGATGTTTTATTAGTTGTATATACACACATCAACATAATCTAAGGATATCAATTTTTATTTTATTTGCTTGATTTCACTTCCGTTAATATTGTCTTTTGTTGTTTAGTTTGGTTGCTAGATAACTTATAAACAACTATCTGTCAAAAGTATCCATTAAACAAGTACAGTTAATGATAAATCTTAAAATGTTTTGAATTTTAACTTTAGTGTGTTACTTCTCCCACCATTTCTGCGTTGTTTCACAATAATTAGTACCCATTGATAAGTGTAAGCATAAATTGCGTTAAAAGCAAACGCAAATGAACAAAATAGACGTCGTCATTTGCATCCTGACGAAATGAATAGGGCAGTTGGAATGCTGGAAGTTGGAATAAGACAAATTGACGTAGCGGAGCGGCTAGGTACAACACAGAGCGTAATTAGCCGACTATGGTGACGTTATAGAGATACAGTTAATCCCAGGGAACAACATCTTGGAAGAAGACGCGTCACCACTGCTATTCAGGACCGGTACATCACTCTTCAGGCTCCCCGACAGAGTTCACTAACTGCTACTGAGTTAAAATCGCGTCTCCAGGCAGTGCAGAACGTGACAGTCCACAGCCAAACCATCAGACGTCGTTTAAGAGAAGTCAATCTTCACGCCAGACGCCCCCTTAGGGTTCCATTTTATCCAGGGGAAATCGAGGACATCGAGTAAACTGGGCTCGAGAACACTTAAACTGGACTCGAGAACAATGGTGGACTATACTTTTTCTGACGAGTCGCGATTCGGATTAAGACCAGATACTCGCAGATTAAGAGTCTGGCGTCAGCCTGGTAATGCGGCAAGGCTACAACATGCCCAAGAAGTGCACAGCTACCGAGGTGGTACTGTAATGATATGGGTGGGAATTATGCTGGGTAGGAAAACTGATCTCGTTTTTCTAAATCAATTCTTAAATGCTGAGCAATATATCCAGAATATTCTTCAACTTGTTGTTCAGCCATTTGCAGAAGCGTTGGGCCGAAATTTAACAGTTATGCATGGCAATGCACGACCACATGTGGCAAGAGTTGTTACCGATTGGCTCAATGAATCAAGAATTTGGTTTTGCGATGGCCAGCTCAATCCCCAGACCTCAATCCCATTGAGCATGCACGGGATATGCTTCAGAGAAGATGCCTGACACATATGGACGCTATACAAAATCGACGGCAACTGCAAGAACTTCTTTCACAACAGTGGAATCTTCTTCCACAAGAAGACTTGGACAATCTTATTCTGTCTATGCCAAGAAGATGTGGGGCAGTTTTAAACTCCAGACGAGGTCCCACTCTTTATTAATTCCTTAATCTTCAAATGTTTTAATTCAATATAAGATTAATTTTGAATTGTTGTTTAGTTCCATTTTGTATAATTTCTAATGTCTAATTAATAAATTATTATTGTGTTAAATATTTATTTAAGTTAATTTCACTCATAGCTTATTTTACATTTAACTTTCAAGACAAAAATGGGTAAAAAGATGCACTAAATTATTTTTTAAGTAAATAAGGTATATCCTTAGATTATGTTGATGTGTGTATGTACAGGGTGGGGCACCATATTCGCCTCGGTTAATATACAAAACACGGTAATACATATTTAAAATCTTTTTGCTGGAACATGTGTATGTGAATTAGGAGCATGTTCTAAAATTAATTTGAAATATACAGGCTGTCCCAAAAGAAAGTTACACATTAAAGTTGTCAAAATTTAAATGGAACACCATGTATATTATTGCATATTTCAATGACGCAGACTAAATAAAGGCAACTTACTGTTATATTCCCTATACCTAGGCTCATTATTTTCTGAGATATTTAACAATTTTTGTAAATGTAGATCAATATTTAGAATGAGTACCTGGCATAGGTATTTAAGTTAGGTGTTTGTAGTTGTATTATTTCATTAGCACAACTATTACATCTAATGCTAAAATAAAGATGATTTCTAAAAATTATTCGGGGTGGTTAAAATCTTACCTCTTACTGTGGGTACCATTAATGCTCAATAACTTGCTTATTTTAAATGGAACACTTGTATCTAACATCGTCATACGATTTTAATTTTATTTGTCTTTTAAATATTATTAAGATACCCTATAGCTATCTCTTATAGTTTCTTCGTAAAAGTCAATTTAGTGTTTTAAATGGGGATTATGTTATAAAAGTTTGGTTAAATCAAGATAGCTTTGACATGATGACATTAATTTCAGATATTAATTTTGTCTAATTTATTCTTGAAAAGTAGGCAGTGGTGCATTGGAGGTTGCTTCATATTTATTGCAAACAAAACAAAAATTAACCAATACAAGTCTTATTACATACAAATTTTCATCATAAACTTAATACAAAAGAAAACAAAGAAACTAATGATTAATATCACTCATTTTCAATACATTAATAAATTCTTGGTTGAAATGTTTTCATATTGACAGGTGGTATTTGTGGTACATATGTTGTATACAATATTCTTCAAACATCCCCACAACAAAAAATCTTGGACTCGTTAGGTCTGGGCACCTTGCAGGTCAGTTCTGTAAATTACCACGTCCTACTTACCTATTAGGGTATTGCCCATCTAATTAACTCCGAAAGAAGGAGCACCATATAACTGTAGCCGCATCTTTTGTCGGATTTTCAGAGGTATGTTTTACAAAAGTACGGGTAAAACTTCTGCAATAAAAATGTTTGTACCACATACGCAGCGGGAGATATTTCGAGCGTTATCAGGTTTGCGATTGGCTAAGTAGCCATGTGTATGCTAGCAGCCTTGAACTGCCAATTAGTATCCAGTCGTATTGTGCGTAAATATTCCATAGTCGGTGAGATCGCTTAACAATCCCATTGCAGATTTATTTAAGTATTGAAAATGACGGACTTTAATTTGAGTGATATTTGAATCATTGGTTTGTTTGTTTTTTTTTCTTTGTTTTCTTTTGTATTAAATTTACTGTAAAAATTTGCATATAATAAGACATTTATTGGTTAATTTTTGTATTGTTTCCAATAAATATAAAGCAACGTCCAATGCACCACTGCCTACTTTTCAAGAATAAATTAGACAAAATTAATATCTGAAATTATTGTCATTATGTCAAAGCTACCTTGATTTAACCAAATTTTTAGTATACATAATCCCCAATTAAAACACTAAATTGACTTTTACAAAGAAACTATAAGAGATTAGGTATAGGGAACCTTAATACCATTTAAAAGAAAAATAAAATTAAAATCGACGATGTTAGATACAGGTGTTCCGTTTAAAATAAGCAAGTTATTAAGCATTAATGGTACCCACAGTTAGAGATAAGATTTTATCCAACCAGTATATTTTTTAGAAAGCATCTTTATTCTAATATTAGATGTAATGGTTGTGCTAATGAAATAATACAACACGTAACTTAAATACGCCAGCTACTCATTCTAAATATTGATCTACATTTTTAAACATTATTAAATATCTCAGAAAATAATGAACCTAGGTAAAGGAAATATAACAGTAAGTTGCCTTTATTTAGTCTGCGTCATCGAAATATGCAATAATATACATGATGTTCCATTTAAATTTTGATAGCTTTGATGTGTAACTTTCTTTTGGAACATCTTCTATATTTCAAAATAATTTTAGAACATGCTCCTAATGGACCTACACATGCTCCAACAAAAAGATTTTAAATATGTGTTACCCTTTTTTGTATATCAACCGAGACGAATGTGGTGCCCCAGCCTGTATACAGGTGGTCCATTTAAAGTGTAACACTGTACTATCTTCGAAACAATTAGTGTTATGAAGAAAAGTGATAGACAAAAGTTTAACTATAAGAAGGGGCTTATTTCATGGCGCTATTATTGTCACTATACAGAAAGACACAAAGCTCATAGCAAGTTCAACTCTTTTTTTCAAATAGCATACGGTATTTTTTTGTCGAATTTTAAAAGAGCAATAAGTTCTGAAGAAAAAAATAGTAAACCACGTATGACCTCAAATTAATATTAATCAAGATATTTCGAGAAAATAAGGACATAATAAAAGTCAGTGCGGCAATGTTTTTCCTTCGTTTGTTAAATGTACAAGTAGAAAATAAATGTGAATAGTAGCTACAAATTGTTTGCATAAGGTAAATAGTGGAAGAGCGCAGACGGTTATCGAATTAGATGTTCAAATTGGCGGCCACCAGCCCCAATGCATTTGTGTATTCAATTTCAACAATTTGTAGCTACTATTAACAGTTACTTTCCACTTTTACATTTAACAAACGAAGGAAAAACATTGCTGCACTGACTTTTATTGTTCTCATTTTTTCGAAATGTCTCGGTTATTATTAATTTGAGGTCATATGTCGTATACTATTTTCCTACTCATAACTTATTGCTCTTTTAGAATTTGATAAAAAATACCATATGCTATTTAAGAAAAAAAGTTGACCTTGCTATGACCTTTGTGGCTTTCTTTATAGTGACAACAGTAGCGCCATCGAATGAGCCCCTTCATATAGTTAAACTTTTATCTAACACTTTTCTTCATAACACGAATGGTTTCGAAGATATTACAGTGTTACACTTTAAATGGAGCAGCCTGTATAGACAGTCAAAATATATTAACAATACAAAATCAAAAAATTTGTTCCGGGTTAATTGAAAAATGTAGTCAGACCTTTTTTTACTAATCTTACACAGCTGCCCATAAAACACTATTTTCATATACAGTATGTCCTCCGATTGATTTACAAAGAGAATTTTGTTTGATTTTTCAGAAAATAATGACTTCTTTTTGTGCAATTTAGGTATATTATATTATGAGGATTATTTAAATAAGCCAGAAAAAAGCGATTGCTGATGAGAAAGAGTATCATTGGGTTAAAAATCCTGGTGCATCTTTGAGGCTTATATTTTATCTCCGTCTATATCATCTAGAGAACGCTTAGGAAGTAACAAATAATCAAAAATTGTCAATTTTAGTTCGCATTTAGATACCATGCCTAGTAATTAATGGTAAAGTCTCACATTACTCGTTGCCTAACGATTTATTACTGACGTCACAACATACAATAGTGAGCTTCCGTAACGTGTTAATCGGGAATGGAGCAACTCCAGCTAGAAACGCGTTTGTTCCACCCCACGTCCTAGTATGTTGTCCCACGACCCACATTAATAACTACTACTCGAAAACTATAATAATTAAAATAGTGCTCCCATATGTTTTTGTAGAAAATTTCATGCTCTATAAAAAAGGTCTTACCAGTTTTTTTTTATATATTGTCCAGTTAAAGCTGCGTTCGCAAAAAAGGGAAAATTTGAGTTCTTTTTTTTAAGAAACACAGCTTTAACAGCACAACATTCCAAAAAATTTTAAGTACTTGTTATACGATATATCTATAAAGCATTATATCCATAAAGTATCTGTAAAAACAGTTCAAGGCAACATTATTCTAACTATTACAGAATTCGAGTAATAATCAGTAATGTGAGGCCTGGTATAACGTAGTAAGACGTGGCGTGGAACAAATACATTTCCAGCTTAAGAGTTGTAAGAGATACTTTGCGTTAGGTAGTACCTACATTTCAGGACTGGGGTCGACTTGCCAACGTTTGATATTCAGAAATTTGACGTAAACCCTGTATCTTAAACATTCTATAGAAACAGTCTATGCTATGCATGTTTGTGATGCTTTTAATTGTTTAATTAATTTTTAATTCTTTTCTGTTATAATGAAACTCCCAAGAAAATCTGCTAAATTAAGAAATCGATATAAAATTCCCACGAACAAATTAAGTAATCTTTTAGTGGCAGAAAGTTCAAAACTGGGAAACGTTTTGCCAGTGTGCAAAGAGTTCTTTCAGAGTATCAAAGATTTCAAGTATTGGAACGAATACCATACATGTTTATGGCATAAGGCCTAAATTAATCATTAACCAATCATTTGGCGTTTGGCAGTGGAGTGGTGGCAATAGAGTTACTGAGGTATAGGAAATTTGTGTTTTCTTTGAGGTAATTTCAATCTTGTTTGCATTTACAGGGTGATATGGAAGAGCAGATGGCGTACGCCAATTCTGAATGCTGCCCTGAGTTTTGCCCACGGCTGCGTGAATGACTAATGTGTGTGGTATCTGTTTATGTATACTTACGTTACTTTCCACATATGTTATTTGTAATAAGAGAAAGAAATTGTGTATTTGCAGTGTGGTCGAAATAAACGAATTATTATTATTATTATTATTATTATTATTATTATTATTATTATTATTATTATTATTATTATTATTATTATTATTATTATTATTATTATTATTATTATTTCGGTTACAACCTAGCTACTGCGCCATGTTACCATTCTGTCTTGTGTTCCCACCGTTTACTAACATTGCACCGCCGCTCCAGCTTGGATTTTGTTCCTGTAGATGTATACAACAACAGCAAAACGTTATTATCTTGCGACTATGCAGGTTTTCACTGCCGATATTATTGTTACGAATGTCAACAACTAAAATGATCACATTCGGCTAGCAACATTTTTACAAATATGTACCAATGGATTGAATAAAAATTCACAAATACATGCATAGGTGTGTAATACATATATAGATGTGCTTTCAGGTAATTAAGTTACTAACCTCAATTACTTTTTATTACACAATCTATAGATGCGTACATTTAAGACAGACACGCTGTCGAATTTGATTGAGCGGTTGAATTATTAAACAAATAAATCGAACACGTGTTGTTTTGATAAACGCAATGAATAAAGCGGCGCGGTGGCCGTACTGGATTTACATCCTTAATTAATCTGAGTATATATCCAGTATTTATACGACACTGACCTTTTATGCATGAAGCGATAAATTATAATGTAGGTACGTTCCGCGGCAGGTAAATAATGCATGAGAGACAAAGGCGACTCGTATAATTACCGGTTGTCAGTCGAGGCGATATTAATGTCACGGTTTATGCGTCGTTGCGTTCTGCTGCTTGGTGCTGCTTTTGTATGTAACGTTGATAGGTGTTAGGCATATGTACGTTGAAGGCGAGAGGTGGAGGAAGAGGAAGACAAGAAGACGACGAAACGTAATAAAATGTAATGAACGCGTTGAATCGACGTTGAAAACGTACGTTTATAACGTGAGTATGGGCGTGTATGTATAGATGGTATAACGGGCAATTAACGCCGTGGGTGTCAATTAGGATCTTATGCCGATACATTCGTAATAAATATTCTTACAACCGAGTGAATTTCTTCACTGTTGAGCATGAGTCCGCTAATTTCACTAGCCTATATTAGGATTTGTTAATCATCTACATTAATGACTGGTTAACAATAATAGCTGTACTTGTTGTAAGACTCGACTGGTAATGCATTACGAAATATATTTCTTTACCTTACGACTGTGCAACCTAATATCTTGTTGCGTATTGTGTGTTGCCAACATTTTCAAATATTACAGAAATAATTCTTTAATACATATGTAATTTCACTAATTTCTAACTAACTTATATTAAGAGGGTCGTCTATCAGCTGATTATTTTACAGCGGTGCCATATCTACAAAATTCTATAAATCGTTTGCTTGATTTTATTTCAATATAATTTGAAAATTGGGCTTGATATACATATTTCTACAAATGTTTTACATTTACATATACAATTTTGTCTATTAATATTCGATATTAACTTCAGAATCTCTTTTCTCATTTACCTTGATAAGGGAATCGAGATTATTGCATTAATTTTTAGATTTAATTACTGACATTTGCTATGAGCATACAAAATGCGTCTACACATGTATGTATGAAGCCCGATTTTAAAATACGTTTTATATAAATTATAAAAACATTATATAATGACAAAATTTAACTGTGGCAACATCGCCAACTGTGAAACGGTAGTCGGGCCTCTTAACACGGATTTAGATCCTAGTACGCATATAAATCCGAGTTGTAATAAATAAATTGCTCATTCAATTTTTGATGTTGCAAATTGGTATAACTTTACATGCAGATAGTATATTCTCGTTCACAATCGGTAGTGTCCAAATAGTGATTTTAAATTTATATAGAACTCTGGATGCGCCTAGAATGTCGTTGATACTCGATTAATGAAGAAGCATTCTGTTCGTAGGTTTATATACACGTCAGCTATCATTTATTGTTAATGAATCTGTTTTTTGAGTCGTAATCGTCTAGAACGATTTTCAGCATTCTACACATCCGCCCAAAATATGCATATACATAGTTGTTGTACAAGTCAGTGTACAAGATTACATGAATGAGTTAGTGCCTATACACACTTGAGTTTCATAATTTCACTTATAACTAAATGTACAAAAATTATTGAATGTGTACCTAGTGGCCAACTAAGAACGGCGCTCGGCCATAATTCAAAAACGGTGTACAGTACAGCTTCGGAAAAAAATATCTCCCAAAAAAATTGACAGTATCTGTTACATTTCGGTGATATTTAAAATACACATTTATACATACGAAAAAGGATTAACAGCATGTGACTCACTTTTTATTTGTTCGAAAATCTGGTTCAAATTTGGAATTCCCAGAATAAAAGGAAATATCTGCAAAACAATCAATTTATCAGAAAGGAAATCTTCAAGGTAAGCGTAGAAAAACATGAAGTCAGTTGTCCAAAATCCCACCAATCAAGAAACCGTTAATAACAATAGCAACAGTGCAATTAGTACATACAGATGAATAGAAAAGAAAAAAGACAAGCATTGGTCTAATCAGTGGTCATTAGGAGACAGTAGGAGAGTTAAATTAATTTACACCACAAATTTCGTCCAAATACATCGTAAATCGCACAATCTAACCCAACATAAATATTTAGAAAACACCACTGCTTACGCCAAAGACCAATTTGTAACCTAAATAGTATTTACACACTGTTTTTTCTAAAGGAGGGTTAACATTTTGTTGACATACACTTAATTTTCAATAAAAGCATTAACCATCGTTTTAGCTAGGTCACTATTTCGCAATAATTTTACAGTATTTATGATGAAAAAAATAGATACATACAGGGTGGTGCAACCAAGATGAGATGGACGATTGTAATTAAACGATGAGGAACTTCGAAAAACCTTTTTGGAATTTGTTTGATGGCTACATGGACTACGTTTTAAAAATATTTTGGTTATACAGGCTGATCTAACCAGTCGGTGACGAACCAAACTTATGTTTTTTTTAATGGAACACTCGGTATTACAATATGCCAACCGATTCTGCTAATTAATACAAACAATTTGATATAACATTAGTTGGGTCTAAAACCCATAGTTACGGAGAGAAAATTAAAGTTGAAAAAACGTTCCAATGTCGTCCATTTTATACCAAAACCTGAAATAAATATTAAAAAATTAAGTGTATCATTGAATGTGCCATATTCTTAAGTAAAATAATGGCCTACACTCAACTTGAAATTATTCACCATTATTTATCCCGATATCAGGAATACGGAAGAAAGCTAAGACCTGATGCAGTTCGAAGTTTATTAAACAGATTTTAACAAACAGGAAAAGTTGCATTTACAAAACGTAAAGCAATTAGCAAACCTAAAACAAATGAAGCAAACCAGTTGACGGTGTTATTAGCAGTTGAAGAAAATCCTCAAGAAAGTACCGCTGGAATTGATAGAGTGACTGCCATTGAACGTACCAGCATTAAAAGGATTTAAAAAAAATATAAATAGCTATATCATATGGAATTGCACCAGCAAGTCTACGATCGCGACTATGCTAAAAGATAATTATTCTCAATTTTACTTTTAAATAAAGTTTGGAATGATCCAAATGTTATCGATAATATCATGTTTACCGATGAGGCTATTTTTAAAAGTAATGGAATGGTTAACCGGCATAACATGCGTTATTATTCTGTAGAAAATTCACACCGGATTCGTCAAATTGACAATCAAAGTAAATAGTCGATAAACGTCTGGGATCTTTTTTGAAGGTTAACTGGCGAAGTATATCTAAATTTTCTTAGAAATGAGTTGCCACTACTTCTAGAAACTCTAAATTTGAGAGCAAGAGGGCAATTTTGGTTTCAACACGATGGAGCTCCTCCTCATTACCACAGAAACGTAAGAGCTTATTTCGATAATTGGAAAGTAAATCGCTGGATCGGACGCGGTGAACAAATTGCGTGGCCACCGAGATCACCCAATCTGTCACCAATAGATTTTTTTGCGGGACATGTTAAATATGATGTTTTAAAGACATTCCTACAACAGTAGAGGACATATGAAGGCCCGAATAAGGCGGAGTTTTTACAATATTTCAGAACGCATTTTACAAAAAGTTAAGGTATCATTTATCAGTTGGTTAGAAATGTGTTTGCAGTTAAGCGGCGAATTGTTTGAACATCTATTGTAGTATTGTTTAATAGTTACCAATATTGTTATTTTTGTTATCAATGTTTTTCATTATCATTAAATCCACATAACATTTTTATATTTTGTGCATACTGATTTTTTTTGTTTATTATGGATTATATCCATACCTCATCGCCTAATGACTTTAAATCTTTAAGCGTAACAAATCTCAAAAATTACATTTGCGGTCAATTGGCTTAAAAACCGTCAGTCAAAAGGGTAACAAGTATGCCATTTTTGGAAAGCTCATAAAATTCTTCTTGACATAGAAACATAATATACAGGGTGTTCAATTCGAAAAAAGTAAGTCCGAATTGGATTTACAAAACTCGATCACCCTGTATAATGGTGAATAATTTCAAGTTGAGTGTAGGCCATTATTTTACTTAAGAATATGATACATTCAATGATACACTTAATTTTTTAATATTCATTTCCGGTTTTGATATAAAATGGATAACATTAGAGCGTTTTTTCAACTTTAATAGCTTTTCTCTCGGTAACTATGGGTTTTAGACCCAACTAACGTTATATCAAATTGTTTGCATTAATTAATCGATTGGAATATTCTAATACGTAGTGTTCCATTGAAAAAAACATAAGTTTGGATCGTCACCGACTGGTTAGATCACCCTATATATCGAAAATATTTTTAAAACGTACTCCATGTAGCCCTCAATTAAGTCCCAGAAAGGTTTTTCGAAACTCCTCGCTGTTTAATTATAATCGTCCACCCCATCTTGATTGCACCACCCTGTATAAATAAGGAATTAATTTCATAAGACTAGAAAGACAGTGAATACGCTTCGCTATATTCATTCATAACTTCTTTTGTCATTTATTTCTCTGACTTTCTTTCTAAACTGCTCTCTTTAATAAACTATTTAATTAAAGCCATTAGCAGTAAGATAAAAGCAGCACGCTAAGATCATAAATCCTTTCTGAAAGCAGAGCCCGAATATGGAAGCAATTCATCGTCTGATTCAAGTTTATAATAATTTACCGCCGCATAAATAACCCCAAGAATCATATAACTGAGCCGGAAGGCGAGCAATATCAATCACTTCAAATATCACGGCGTGATATATTCATGGGACCCTTCTCAATTTCATTAGCATCGCTAATGGCTCAGTCTCGGAAAGCTCTTCCTCATTTTCATCTGACTGCTTATGTATACTGTATATACGTGTAGTCGAGTACCTACTGGCTTCCACCCACTTCTGTTTAAGTCGCCGATAACGACGGGGTAACATCATTTCGTCGTCGCAACTCTCGTAGTTCACTTTTATCGGGATATAAACATCGTTGTAGGGCGCATCTTGCACCCTTGACACTGTACTGCATACACTATGCTGTAGCAGTCTTAATGTCCAGGAATTCAAGTATGAAACAGAATTGTCACCTATTACAAGGAATATGTAATATTACGATAAGACCACCTGCATTACAACTTTCAATAAAGTGAAGTTCGTTTATAGCATAGCACTTGAAACATTCAATTTAAGAAATTATATAATAGGCTCAGAAGATTATTAAAATTAATGGAGGGGTAGTTTAGCAAAGGAGAGTTATGTAGTGTCCTTTTCCCTTTTCTGCCTGTTGGAATACGTCAAATTTTATCTTGTTTATGTAGAACGTCCATTTTTGTGACAGCTTGATTAAAGTTGCATAACTGTAAATAAAACAACCATAAATTAGTGTGACTTTATAAACTTGATATTTGCTGACAATTCTGATTCATAATAGAATTAGTTATATTAACCAGAGCGGCTGATATTGTTCCTCTATACACACATGTGATTGATACTAAATTAAATTTCACTAATTTCATACTTTGGTAACTTCAATTTAAACTGTTGTAAAGGTTATTTCAGTAAGGTTGGCTTACCTGAGAAAAAGTAACAATCATATATGTAATTGTCGAACGAGTGTGTTTTTGTGTTAATAGCTAGTGAGGTGTAGAAGGAGAATGTAGGTCGTCTGTAGTCTAAAACTATCTCTGGCCAAAGACAAACTCAAAAAGATTACAAGACTTATTGCAAATGTATGTAGTTACGTTATTTAATTGATTTTACGTAACAAAATCAAACCAGTTTCACATTTATACTCTTTGACAAATTCACGCTATTACTATGAAGAAAGTAATATAGTTACGGAAGTTTTAAGTCGAAAAACATAGATGTGTCAGTTTTGCAACATCACTGTATGTAGTAAATTTCAGCAGTACATATAAATTAAAAAGGACGGTTATTAACAAAAGAATGCTTCTAACGTATTTTCGAGGATTAACATACAATTGAGTATAATAAGATATATGTATAAACCGTGCGAGTAGCAACATGAGCTCTCTTCTTGAACAGGTAAAACCTTTTCAACTTCAACTCACAGCATCGCAGACCTCGGACTGGACCATTCAACAGCCTGAGGACATCTACCATCGCAGCAGCTGCCTACAAGCATCTAATGAAAAATAAGAAAAAGGAGAACTCCTCCGGAGACGACACCTAGAAGAACTGATTTTTTTTAAGGACTGCACGGGCGAAAGAACCGTAAAGGCAAGCTTGACCATAAGGAAGACCTATTGTGCCCCCGTGCTGTTTTACTCCTCTTAGCCAGGTTGCACTCGGACAAAGAAGTCCCCAACCTGGTCGAGAGTTAGTTTTCTTAGTCCGGGATCCTCCAGAGGCCCGACCCGGAAGTAGCTCCGCCTCTCCCTGTACACTGTCGAGCAGAAGAATGGAAGAAGATGGATTGGAGTTTCCTCCGCATTCCCACAGTTTCTACACAGGGGAGAGTTTAATATGCCCATGCGATGCAGGTGTTTATTCAGTGCGCAGTGACCGGTTAAGATTCCTGTGAGTAACCTCAGCCTGACCTTGCTCATAGAAACTGCCTTACGCAGTTTTCTCTCATACGCACGAATCCCGAGAGTTTTACAGTGTCTCATGCCGGCAAGTGCATTCCAATGGGAGCAGTGCCTAGCAGCGAGTTCGGATCTGACAAAGACTTTGATGCTGCCATAGGAGTTCCCACGTGTAGGTTCTGGACCCACACGTGGTCCGTCACTGGCACCTCTAGTTAATTTGTCAGCCATCTCATTACCTCTGATTCCAGAGTGACCTGGCACCCATCTCACCGTGGTGTTGTGACGTACCGCCAGTTTTACGAGAGTCCTGTGGCAGTGTAGCACTACCTCGGAGTCAAACCTGACAGCCTGTAGTGCTCTAAGGGCAGTCTGCGGGTAATTTAATATGCCTTCCGCGCAGGTTTAGATTGCGATTACTTCGGCTTGGAAGATGGGCACAGAGCTCCCTAGGCTGAAAGCTTCACCCTCGGTTTCACCATCTCTCCAAATTCCAATTCCCGTACCGTTAGGGGTTTTAGAGGTGTGGACGCCTCTAAAACGCCTAACCAGCGAGATATCTCCCGTCTTGGTTTGTGAACGAGAGTTTCTGCAGTCTCTTTATTGGTGATGTTTACATTGTATCCCTCACTGAAGCTGAAAGCAGGCGAAATCTTGTCCGCTTGTGGTACTGTCTGCTCTATGTAAATAAAGATGCTGGTATGATCTCCCGTGTTACCGAAGAAACCCCTGCATCCACTACATTTTGCTCTGTAGGACTGCCTCCGACCAGAGAATAAGCTGCAGCGGAGGAAGCCAAAGGATCGCCTGCATCGCCGCAGTGGACGTCGAGGTCATGGTTCCAGTGATGCCTTAACAGGCAATCCTCTGAACTTTACTGAGTGCATTGCCGGCATAGCCCAAACTAACTTTGTGCCACCAGACCAACGATGCATAAGTTATAGACGGTACATCCAGTGAACCATCATAGATTTCAGCCCCCACGTTTTACCAAACATTCCTCTACAAGCCCAAAGGCCCTCGTGGCTTTGATTTTTACCTGTTCCAGGTGTAGTTTGTACGTCAATTTAGCGTCCAAAGTCACCGCCAGGTATTTGACCTCAGCTTTAATTAAGAGTAGTACGAACGAGCATTCTTGTGGCACATATTATTTTCCTATTATTTTCTAAAACTACAGGATTCTTCTTCCTGCACAAATATACTATTATTATGTATGTATATACAGCCAACTGCTTTACTTGTCGGGCTAGTGGCTTGCACACTTGCGTCGTAGTCCGGCAGTACCGGGTTCGAAGCCCGGTGCTTCCTCTCTGATTTTGGTTTTCTGTAGTTTTCCAAATTCCACGGCAAATGCGGAAAGGTAACATCGTAAGTCATATCTTAAGTCGGTCTACAGCCGCAGGCGTAATAATAACTCATGGCCAGCCGATGCCTCCTGTAATTGGCGCAAGCTGTTGGGGGATGCTAACACATGGATTATATTATTATTATTACTAATTAGATGATAAATATTCACAGCAGTAGGTATCTCAGGGGAAGTATAACTGGAAAAAGCTCACTGATAACTTGGCTACTTATCGAGAAATGCACAAGGATATTTGTGTCCAAACCTGCACGCCATAATGAAAAACATCTGTAAGACTGAACGGAATGCCTACGTATGCCTATGTACATATATAGGCTGAGATAAAAGTAAGATGGCACTTACAACACCGTACATATTTGCCAATTTGTGTATTTTTAACGCCTGATGCGATGTTATCAAAATAGTAAAATAGTTTCTTGTGGTTACTCACAAATACGAATGTATGAATACAAAATTCCTTCGAAATTGAAAACTTTTAGTCCGAGAATCCTAAAACAACTTCCAGTACTTTAGAGTACAATGAAGCTGTATTTTCAAGCTACCATTTCTTAGAACAAAATTCAGGACACTTAATATTACAAGTACTTTCTCTAATACTTCGTGCTTAAATGTCAAAAATTAAATTGTCCAGTAATATTCGAATTAATGACGCTATGCTATGCTAAACTACGTACATATCTGAAAGTAATCCAGACCGAAGCGTTGTCACCGCCTCAATATTTTCAATTCATGCTGTTTACGATGATACTCTAAAGTTTAGGGAGTGCGCGCATAGGAGTGCGATATTGCTGCGCGGCTTTAATACCGGGTTTTATGGAAATATAGGGCCTCAATATCGGGCGCGAGGCGTCGCATTAATCATAATTAAGGGTTCGGTAACGACCGTAGTCGTGCACGGAATGGCTCCCAATAAACGTAGACACGTCTGATAGCGGAAGATCATATTGGCGCCGCCAGATAAGGTGAAAATTGCATTCCTTATCCTTTATCCTTAAAATAGAACTTTTGAGACGTGCCTTCGAGTTTCGCACTGATGAAATTGAAACGTTTATATCTATATGCGTATGTGTATAATTTATGTATTATTTATTTAGACATACTATTAAACAAGTCTCTACATGACACGTTCACGCAGTTTGAGACGCGAATAAAGAAGAATGTATTATATATAATTCTCACGTATGTTCGTGCCCACGGTTTTCATTCTGTAAATGCATCTGCGAGATGTTTTCTAAATTAGCTCTCTTGTCAGTTAATGAATATTCATGTTGGTAGCGTTTAATTAAAAATTATTCTAAACACAAGGCAATAAATAAAGTACCTAATCTATGTATTGGTGTCTTGAATGATATTAGATCTACAAGCGGCAATTGTGAGACATGAATAGAGTCGATTAAGTTAACCCATAAAGGAATTACGAATGCCCAATGTAAGTCTATAATTATTACCACCTACGTGGATCGTTAACTAGGATGTAATTTACTACCTAGTTTAAATTCATGTAAATACTTACCTCTAGTTACCACTTCTCATGAAACGCAATTAATGGATAAAACTATAAACTTTTACAGTGTTGGCTGCAACCTAGATAGAAATGGATCTTTGCAAATAGTAAAACTACTTTAATATTACTAAGAGAATTAATAAATATCGTATTTGTTTTGCAACATTCCGGAGATACTTTCCTATTTCTGAATTTTGTTCTAAGTTCAATAATGTCTTGCTAAATTGATGGTAATCTTACTTTAGTGAGAACAACCGCAAGAATATTATATTCGATTATTTTAGAAAGTCGATGTCAAAAGAAATATTAACACAATAAAACGTTCTTTTAAAAATCAACTAGAATTTAAGATCTAACTATAAACTAATGGAAAACTTTCCATAAACTAACTTGAAAATTTCCCTTTTATTCACAAACTTCTCAACATTTCAAAGATTCTTAAATGTAACCCCTATCAAGCCATTCAAGAAATATTATGTTATGACTTTTCCAAGTTTTACGATGTTGTATAAGAAAATATGGATTGTTATAGGCCTTGTGACTGGTACGATGTCTATTCTCGTCTAACTAATATATTTTTGTATAATTCTTTAAACTAAATGCATTGTTTCTTATTTACAGTTCACTTATTTCTTTAAATAAATAGTGAAATATGTTTAAACTAATATTTTAAATTATTTAATGCTTCAATATTATATGACTGCAACCTTTTCGAACTAAAACAGCAATATCTACTTTAGTCCACCGCTCTGAAAGTATGCTAATGATAATCTTACAAAATACTAACTCGCTCAATTAAAGTTAGCAAAGATTTCCCTAAAAACCTTTTTATTAATAATTTAAAGCATTTTTCCTTCTTTAACAAACATTTATAACAACTTTATTGGGGGCTGGGTAATAGCCTTAATACACTTTAAAAGGTGCAAACTCAGAAACTGACGAAAACAATGCAATAATATTCAATTCAAAATAATCAGAGATCAAATAATTAAATACCTATATATAAAAAAAACATCCAGCACAATTTTGTCGTTTTCGAAAACATTTAGATCGTAAAAGTCTTAGTGACAAAATTACTGCTGCTGAGTTTCCCTTCAATATTAACACCGCATCTTTCTCTGTCTAATTAATAAATCTCTCGCAAATACGTCTTTTTTTACCAAAGATTAAGTTACATTTATGAAGGGAAAATACAATATATCTTCAAGACTAGCAAACTGATTCCTCGAGCAATTTGTACTATTAACTAACATCCATCTCCGAAATAACCTTACGAATGTTTTAACAATCAATCCTATCCATGTTAACATGAGAAACTAGTACTTTGACGTTTTTTTCCGAACTTGCTAACAAATCCCTAAAGCTCACTACGTTTCAGCTTTCCATTTGTATTGAATATCTTCGTCAACCTCTTGCAATATCCTCTAGTGGATCCGGAAGTGGTAGTATCAAAGCGGGTTGAAAAAGGGTACGTTTACCCTTCTGTGAGTTTGTTAAAGAATTGGCTAATTTAGCACCATTGCTAACTGATACCCGTCTGGATTCTTTTTGTTGACTTAAATACTACTGTTACCCTCTTTTTGTCGGTTTACCAAGAAGATCATTATTTGTCTTTGCTTTCAACGTCAGTCCTTGAAACCAGTCCCAACCTGCTTGTTTCTTCTCACTATTCAATCCACGTAATAAATTTTGTTTTCCTGAAAAGTTATAAGCACTAAACTGAAGTCTCGATTGGTTCAAGGACATTAGATAGACTCCAACTTTGACTTAATAAGATCATAACTCTGTAATAAATCGTAATAATTCATCGTTATAAATATCACCTCTATTGATACCACAAGAAGGCGTTAAATCTTCAAATTCTTCTGGAAAACCCGCAATGTACCTGGTACAATTATAAGATAAGAATTATCTAGTAAATATCAAATTAACATAGATGGTTTCTCAATTTTGTTAATTCTATCAATTGAAAAAATGTTACATCCAATAAAGGCAAAAGATAAATAAAATAAAATAAAAATAAACAATGCAGTATACAGCAAGCCATAGATTTCCATGTATACATACTTCGAAAAAATATTCAAGAGCTTTATTACTGCTTTTTATTCTTTACACTTGACAACCGTTACTGTTAGAAACTAAATTTATCACTGTTTGAAACAGAATGTAATCAGTAATAATATAAGTTTGACATGTCATTCTGAACACTCTATGTATGAATATACTTTCTTAAATGAGCTATCGTCAAAGGTCTAGATTTTACTAGGTACATACAGCTTTCATAAAAAGTTTTTGCATTTCACAGTATTATCATATTTTTAGATCTTTATTACGAACAATGTAAAATGGCATTTTAACCTGAGAAATCAAAGTCACTTTTAAATGCTCATAGATAGCCTAGGAAGATATTTAATAAAAGTTATGTAGAATGCATTCTAACAATGAAACAATAATATACCTTTCCCTATAAGCCGAAATCGAAAATACAGAAAATTGATGGAAAAATTTTAATTTAATGCACCACCACAACTATGTTCAATGTCAAAATTTCACCGTCACAACTCTTGAAAGCTTAGAACCTGCTAGTTGGCCAGTTCGGTGAATTACCCCAGAATTGCAAAATATGGATCAAGAAAGTCAGGACGGCACCGCTACGTTGTTTTTCATGAAAATGCAATGTACTTTTTACACATCACTCTTGAATTCAAAACTTCCTGTAGATGGTATGTGAAATAAGGATCCGATTAAACTCCAACAGACTACCAGAGAACCTTTCCATTCACTTCAGTTAAATAATCTAATTAACTCTTGCAATTTGCAACGTGCATCTGTGTCCAAATTGTAAAATCTTACTTACCGTACACGAAGAAGTATTTTCTAACAGGAAGACATCGCGCCAAATTTATGGCGTCGATACGTGCGAGTAAACGTCGATAGAGCAGTAAAATCCTAAAGAGTGAGGTAAATCTACGTTAGTCGTGTTATTTCTATGTAACACTTAGGTTCCCTATTTGCAGTTTATTTAAATTACTCCTCTCTATAAAATCCTATAGGATCTCCTACCAATCTATACAACGCGGAGTTACAAAGAAAATCGTCTGCCAAAACGGAATTGATAGATTTCGAACGAGCTTAGAGAAGCAAGCAGCGGCGCCTCGACCGCATTCGGAAGAGTTTTCCGTAACTATCCTCGCTTCGTGCGCGAATAAGGAAACGTGCAGTATGCATAGTAGTTGGTGGATTTCCAACTTGAACTAAAAAGAGACATAGTGGAAAGGAGAAAGAAAGCTGTTCAAAGGACCGTAGGAAACCTTCTCACATAAAACGAATTCATTTTTATGTTTTCGCATATTTCATAATTGATTGCCGTAAAGGAGATGGGTGTATGGTACGATGGCAGTCGGAGAGGGTCTGAAATTGCCGCATTTATCTTTTTTATGTTCGACAAGGACAAATGGATACGTTCCGGCGTTTAGGGGATGACTGCGTTGGATTCTCGAAGCCGTATACACGGTTACGATTTCCAAATTGATTGTTTTCGATCTAATGTTCTGTCAGAATAGTCTAGTATATCCTGAGACACGTAAAGGTAGAAATTTCTCCTAATCCCTTTGGTATAGTCTATAACTTTGTATATAACGTTGCAATAGTCATTTCCCTCTAATAAACTCAAAATGAGAAATACATTTAACTTCATCATAATACAATTGCAGCCACGTTTATAATCATTTGCTGCGTAAGTAATTTGCACAGGAATACGTTGTAATTCAGATTGTATCACTTTAAATGAATAATAAAAGTAGTTATGTTTTTACTGATCACACCATTAAAGATAATAATAAAAAATGTCAAAGGTCTTGTTAGATCGTGGTCAGAGAAACTAAATGGAAATTATTGATTAGTAAAGACCGCAAGTATGGTTCGGTAGCAGAGGCGTAACTATGTCGGCTTTACCGAAATAAAAATGGGCATTATTTAGAGAAACTTGATAAGTACTAGAATTAATGAAAACACAGACATAATATACAACCTTACCTTATTAGCAAACAAATACGTTGAAGCATTTTCAAGAACTTTCGACATTTTAAATGCGTTGCAACCGAATTATAGGTACGCGTACTTGCAATTCATGATCATGCAACAATACCGTACGATGACGGCCTACAAACTACATATTTCACTACATATGTACACACTCGTACGATAGGCACGCACCGTTAACGCTCCCGATGTACTCCCGCTGGAACCAAACCAATTCTTGCGGTCTTTATTATCATTCTTTTAATGCATTTCAAAAAATTGTTCTTTTTCCTTTTGAAGGTCAAAGAGGCTAGCAAATATTTTTCTAAATGTCATGGAGGCTAGCAAAATATTTTTCTCGATTATGTCGTAAATTATAGTAGAATACTTCCTTTTTCTACTGCCTATTAGTATTATTTTGCAAAACTTTGTAACAATATAGAATAAATGTTGAGAACAACTTAAAACAGCTTTCAAATTGTTCAGTTTCGTAGAAAGGAGATTGACATGAAAACTAGATTTTTCCATTTGTTTTTCATTGTACTATAAATATATTTGAAGAAATAATTCAATTACAATAACAGAATATATACTAAATAAAATAGATTTATTTGTTTGAAACTCATTACAACCTTTCAAAATTTTGGGTGGTGTTCGCGTTCAGCATGAATGCACCTACATTTGTGCTATAGCTTGGCTCGTATTTGTAAGTGACATAATATGTTTACAATATTAAACTGGCAGTGCAAAATTTTGCTCAGAGACCTAAAACCGTAGCGGTACAAATACTTTATTTCACTGAAAGGTAACAATGTATCTACATATATAACAAACCTAAATAAACTGTCGGCTATTGAACAATTTTCGTCATGTTTATGTTTTCAGCGCCGCTTTAAGTACGACTTGCTAAAACAAACAACAGGTTCGAAATAAGCCATCGAATTCGTATACCACGTGAACGTTGTTTATTTAATCCTCTTCTTTCAACCATCAGTCACTCAGTCATTCAGTCATTTCTAGCGGAAGCACACAACGCGCATACAACATACACTCACACAAACACCAAGCGTGTAGTTCATTTCGCGCTCCATACGCTCGACCATCGTCGGCGTCCCGCTGTTACCATACACCAATCGGTAGGGGGCAGTCCGGTCGCTGTCATCCAATCACCTACACGTCACTCAACGTTTATACATATAGTACAACAACGCAGTAGACTCTTCTCGGTTCCCTAAATATGCCCACGTATCCCTTTCCTTCCAAAACCACTTTCCTAGTGCGGGTATTATACTCACTACTTGTTCACTAATTATCGTAATGTTGCGTTGTCATCGCTTAACGTAACATGAAGATATGAGTGACATTGACAAGAGCGACATATGGTCGGCAACGTTGTAGCCGTTGTCACTTCGGTCGGTTAGATGAGTTCAACCAACCGTTTTGTATGGAATGTGTTAGACGGCCGGCTTGATTACGTTGTTATTGTCATTACGGATGACAACTCTATTGTGTGCATTTTATCGCAAACTTGACGTTATGATAGATAATTATAATACCAGTAAAAAAGTGAAAGTCATTGCTTGCGGAGAACAATTGCTGTAATTTATTGTGTTGGCAGCAACGGAAATAAGAATTATCAGATTAAAAGAACAATATGATACTATATTATTTCATTTGTAACACTTGGGTTTATTCGTAGTTATATTAATGTCTATTTTGTGGTTTACGTAGAAGAAACCAAGCGTACGGATAACGTGGGGCAAATGATCCTTCTAAATAATACTTGTTCTATTATGTACATATATACGCAGTTTCCGCGATGGTATTGCAAAATGAAGAAACTTCAAAAAAATCTTGTTTTATTTTTAAGCTTCAGCCGAGGTGGTTTCATAGAATTGCAAACGAAGTCATGAGATTTTACTCCGTTGGATTTTGTGTCGCCTTCCTAAAAGGCTAAATAAAAAGAAAAAAACGAATGCCTTTGGAAAGCAAGACCCGCAGCTTCTGAAAACTAAAATTGCGTTGAATAATTCGGAACCTACCTTATTAAAGAGCTTGCCGTCATTTAGGGGTGCCAGCCGGCTCGCGAAAACGGGCGAGGGTAAAATGGGTGCGCGACTGCGCAGAAAATGAGGCGCCACCTGTTAAAAAGTTATAAAACTCTTATCTGGCGTAAGCCAAACAGGAATCCTTCGTTCGTGTAAAGATAAACTCCTCCAACCACAATTGGCCCAAAAAAAAGGGAAACAGACCGGAACCAACAATTGTCTGGATGTACCCAAAGCGCTCATTAAGAAAACAAAGATTAAAACAAGTTACCAAAATTTATTAAAAGTAAGATATAGAAAGGTAACAGAACAAAAATGCATGTAAATTAAATGCGTAGCCAACTAAATATCAATAACCCCGCAAATTGCAAAATGCAAGAATAGGCTATACACGCTAGGTCAAAAAGGGTAAGTACGATAACCCTAATAAATCTACCTTACACAAATGCAAGTAACATATGCAAAAATTAACTATAAATTAAGGCGCAAAACGCAGGCGCGTGTCGACAGGTGTAACGTGTACAGAGCGCAAAATAAGTAACACAAAGTAAATTTAAAAAAAACACCAAGGCTTATAATATCTATGAATTACATGAATGCGGCAGAAACGTCCGCCAGATAAAAGACTAAACTAAATTACCACACAAAAACTGCGGCTGCCAAAAACAATAAAATTCTGGGTGACTGAAGGTCTCAAACCCCAAAATGAAATTAACAATAACAAAATCAAGCGAATATATGCGTACACTTACTCAACGATTACAATAATGATCCATACCACAATATACCAGGTGCGATTCAGAAGGAATCCGACACGCTGCGTTACAAAAAATACTCGATAACTTGGTCAATCTTAATAACCATTCATAATCAAACAAAAAAACTAAAAAAACCTATCTGTGGATACGACGATCCAGTTTGCGATCACCAGCTGTTGCCTCAACAGGTATCAATTCCAAAACTAGCCGCAATCCTGATTACATAAAACCAGGTGTAATGAACTCTGGCTAGATACCAAAAAAAGACTAAGCTCTAACGTTTGCTAGTCACTACAATTAGTATTAACAAATTAGTCTCAAAACGCAAATATCTAAAAACGCTTACCGATCAAATGTGAATGTTGAAAAAAGCTTCACCACGAGGACACAAAAGACGCCATTAACGGATGATTTGCAGCAAGGTCACTCCGCTTTACGCGCTACCAAATATAACAGCCGCCATAAAGATCCAAACTATACCCAAATGCTGCCCCGAGTCAATACAGGAAGAACGTTTTCCTCGCGAAGAGATCCAAGCGAAATTACTTAAAGTAGACAAAATTCGTAGACCAAACTGACCCCAGTTAAACAGTACGTTCCAATAATAAATACCAAAAATATGCTAATTGAAAATAAACGAACAACTCTCCTTAGCCTCAAACATACCAGATTCACTCGAGACAATATATAGCCAAACCACCATGCGGCTCTTCGGCAAATTGGCCGGAATACCTGAGGAGAAATTCAAAACTAAAAATCGCAATCTTACTAAAGCCACACCGGATGAGAAACAGCCAAGTTCCGAAGCTCCCGCAACAATACCCCAAAGAAAACCTTAAGAAGGCATAGGAAAGATGCATATAGCATGGAAAAAAGCTCAGACTGGAAGGAGATCATTACTTCCAGCGGCGGGAAGAAGAAGAAGCTGTGCTGTTGACAAGAACTGAGTGTCCGCTGACCCACACACGAAGCAACGAGCGACAATAGTCAGCGTAAAAGATACACTGTCCGTGAGTCGGAACAATGGTCAAGAAAAAACGGGACAACTGAAAAGGGGTTCGTTACTACTAGTTACAGGATACAAAATGGATAAAGGAGTTGGGAATAAACGAGAAAGGTACTTAAATGTTGTCTCCACATTCACACGTTACACAAACATACACCAAACGCATCGAGCTAAGGTTCGCTGAAACAACAAAAAGAAGTATCCAAAAGATTAAAGTCCGCTACCAGCCTCGTAGAGACTAACACGCTGAAGGCGACAATAACAAAAATATTAATAGAGACGTAAACATTGCCGAACAAAAAAGACAACAAACAGAAAGTTTCACCCACCTTACAGTCGGTATCGGTTCCGCCACAGGAGGAACGATCTAGCAGCTAGGCAAGTCTACTAGTCGATAGCACTCCCTTGACGTCAAGTCAAATCCGAATAATCCAAAACCTGTAAAGAGGTAAAAAAAGTCAACTCCGAGATAAACAACACTAAAACCGACGTTTTCAAACCAAAAATCCAAAATCCAAGCAATCCTAAACGTCGATCCAGGACCAACTAAAAAAACGTCAAAATCCGACAATACGAAATCAACACGGTCTAAGTAAGATAGGAAAGTAAGGTAGGGAAAAAAACTTCGTCATAGGACTAGGAAAAGGAGGAAAATAAGGAAAAAAGGATTTTACTCTCCAAACAGCATACATCCTGGTAAACGGAAATTTGGAATAGCGACAAGAAATTATTCGTCAATGTCATGATGAACCTATCTCTGGTCATCTAGGTATTTTTAAGACTTCGAGTCGTATCTTGGACAAAGCTTATTGGCCTGAGTTAAAATCGGATGTGGTCAAGTATATTCGGAAAAGCGGCAAAACAAACGAACATCGTCCCCAAAAGTACAACGAAAACCAAGAAAGTACCTGAAACAAAGTGCAACGGAGAGACTGAAACCGATTACGGGACTCCTACCCGAAGAGGTTAAGGCACCAGGAAGATTCTCACTGCCCCACGACACACATCGGGTCGGCGTTCACCCTATAGCGTCGACCCTTAAAACTCTGCGGCTGCACTACCCAAACCCTGATCTCATAGTTTCAGGGCAACGGGCGTTTCGGGAGTAGACTTCGTATATAGGGGAGGATGCTTGGGCGTAGGCATGGGCATACGCTCCGGTGTCCGGCCGCTAACCGTCGGAATATACGGTGGGTAAGTGAGGCACCCTACGGCGCTTACCTTGAGAACTCTGCAGCTGCACTACCCCATCCTTAGTGGCCACACTCAGGGAAACGGGCGTGGCGAGAGAATTTGGCGAAGATAGTAGGGGAGGATAAAAGTTGGTTCGCCGAGGAGTAGTCCGCCCGCTGGTTGTCTGATTGGGGAAACCTTTGGTTTCATCCTAAAACAATTCGGTGATTCTGGGACCCTACGGTTTCACTGTAGCTGCCGCGGATACTTGATCGCCGGAGGGGCGAAAGATTTGGCGCGGTTGGCATTTTGGGGTAGGGCTTTTGCCCGGCCGTCCCCGTAGTTCAGGCTTAATTCACTGGGGGGCTGGTTGTACCTCACGGCCAGATTCCGTTTCCCACGCTTGGCCGATAGTCGCCATCCGCAAGGAGGCCTAGGCCCCGTGGAGTTAGATGTGCGGTAGGAGTTCGCTAAAGCTACTCCAGCGGTGACCCGTCCAACGTTGACAAGAAAACTTGTCTAACATGGGTAGCACGGGGGAGAGGAGCCCACCGGTACGCCGGGCCTCTCCGCGAGGTGTTGGTCTCGTGCGGGTTCCTCTTTGTCCTGAGGAGTGTATGCAATTCCGTGACGCCGCATACCTAACGATCGGTCGGCAGCTTAGTCCTCTTTGAGGGCCAGCAAGCACATTTCGTGCACCACCTGGAAGGCTAAAACGGGGAAAAAGGAAGGAACTAGACCAAAACAAATTATCAACTATCCACAGGCTGTAACTTCAACTGTAATGAATTCCAAGTACCCGGCAAAACACGTTCCGAAAGATCCTTCAACTAATTATTGCGACCGATCCTACGATGAATCATGAACGGACCCACAAACTCATCAGCCAATTTCGCAGAAAAATATTTAGACGCATCTGACAAGACAAAATTCTCCAGACAAATTGATTCGGTAGAAATTCTACATGCCTACGACGATCATGGCGCCCTTTAGACTTCTCGTAAGACCGTTGAAGCCTAGCCTGAACATCCTTGTAAACCTTCTCCAAAGCTTCTGACCGATGTGTAAACTGTTCGTCAGTAGCTATCTCAATATGCAAAGGTTCATTCGTTTCCAGTTTACCCCTAAGCGCGTCCCCTGCCAAAACCATTTCACGTCCAAACATGATAAAGAAAGGGGATAAACCGGTAACCTCATGTTTAGCAGCTTGCACAGCGCAACCTACTTTAGATAACACGGAATCCCAGGAACGATGATTTGAAGAGACATAAGACACCAACATAGTCTTCAGCACATGATTGATCCTTTCGGTCGGATTAGCTAGTATAAGAAGGCTTCACGGAGTAAGTCTTCAAAAGCTGCTTATACTCTTTAGACCGAAACTGCACTCCATTGTCTGTAATCCAAACTTTAGGAACGCCATACTGTAAAAAGACCGAATCCTCCAGAAGTTTTACGATCGCAAGAGCCGTAGCTCTACGTAAAGGAAAGAATAACGCAATTTTACTGAAGCAGTCTGACACAACAAAGATAAATTGATGTCTATGCGTCGTCCTAGGTAAAGGTCCAACAAGATCTACGCTAAGTACTTGCCATGGCCGAGAAATAAAAGAATGGCCTCCCATACGCCCTGTAGGAGCTTGTTGCAAAAGTTTAGACCTCATACAAGTCTGACATTTTCGAATATACTTGGCCACATCCGATTTCAACCCAGGCCAATAAGCTTTGTCCAAGATACGACTCGAAGTCTTAAAAATACCTAATGACCAGAGGTAGGTTCATCATGACATTGACGAATAATTTCTTGTCGCAAATCCTTAGGAATCACGTTTCCATTCAGCATTGCCCTCCACTAATTCAGGATACGGACTCCTAATTAACTTAAGCGGTACCCCATCAACCAAACGATAAGTAGGAAGTTTCAAGGGATTAGTCCGAAGGTTCTGAATCAATCGCTGATACCATTTATCCTTGACATCCTCTGCAACCTGCAGACTCAATAACGGGAACCGATCTAGATAATGTGTCCTTGCCATAACAATACGTGCGTCTCTGCCTCGAATCAGTACAGGAAGAACGTTTTCCTCGTGAAGTGATTCAAGCGATCACGCGCAAACGCGTGTTCAGCGCCGAAATTACTTAAAGTAGACCAAATTTATGGACCAAAAACACCCTGAACCGTAGGCAACCCAAACTGATCTCAGATAAACGTGCGTTCCAAAAATACGCTAATTAAAAATAAAACGTAACAATTTCTTGTTATTGGAATAGTATATTAAAAACAAAATTTATTATGGAGAACTAACAAAGGTGAATATGAATACAATAATAAGAAACAATTATCGAGAAATATCTGCCGAAACTTTCTAACGAGTCCAGCAGCTTTTACTAAGAATAGGTCGCAATGTGGAAAGCCATAAATTTGAACATTCAATTTAGTTTTGTTAAATTTAGGATATGTAGGATCTGTATTTAGAAGTTTTTCATTGCTTTGTTTTTTACCTTAAACCTTTTACTTCTTCTTTTTGTGATTATGACAAAGAAGTACAAATCTTTTTTAAAATAATAAAGTTGCTCTATTGAGTGACGAAAATTAATTAAATTAACAAGCTTCCATATCAAAATAATTATATGGACAAAAATAACTTTCAAGAAACAAACTAGTACTCTCAAATGTAACTCAAAATTTTGTAACAAATATTTGTATTAAATATACTCGTAATTTCCTTTTGACTAACCCTATATAAATGATCGGTAATAGGTTGCAAGGCAAACACTAGTAATAATAATGGTTTACCGCCTAATGGGAAAATACATACAGAAATAACTGATTGGATTTATTCCCCTACACAAATACCACTATAAATATTATCGACGTGTATTGACACATGCGTTAACCGAAGCTTTGTTCTCGTAGTAATATAGGAGAAAGTTTGATTCCTTCTGAAGCCTAAACAGAGAACGTCAATATTAACATTTTGTAGAAGCTCAAGACTATAATTATTCGATAATGTATATACGGATTATATTTCATTCAATAATACATATTCAACATTTTAGAATGTATCGCTGAATACATTTCAGAATGCCTATCTAATTGCTCTGTACTGGATGCTAAGTCATATACATGTTCTAGTTTGTTGAAAACAAATAAAAAATACAATCTTTAGTTGTAGTAATGTTCGTATAATGAAGCTTGGAACTTTTGATAGTGGGGAAGACATGTTGTAAATGCGAATCAAATATTGTTCCTAGATCTTTAATTTACGTAACTCTATTGAGAATTTGGTCACTTGTGTAGGTTGAAACAAATAGTATGATTTTTCGTGTAGTGGAGACAACGTAATATTTATAGATCTATAGATGTATTTTTGTTTTCTCTTGCCAAATCAACAATAAAATTAATCAAAGCTTCGCCCCAGCTGATACGCTATTGGAATTTCGTTAACAGCGCAACATTAGCTGCGGCGAAGTATGCTGTAACGAAGCCATGAAACACTTTACACATACTAATCACATAGTTTAGGAAGGCTGAATAAGCTAGAAACGTTGAAAGACCTTTGATAAATATTATAAACAATATAAAATACCGTATAAACGAATTTGTCTAGTGCATTTAATATGATAGAACTTCAAATATGATTAGATAAAGGACATCTTATTTATAATATTTATCAAAGATCTCCCTAGTTATCGAAGACGACGAACATGTTACTAGCTGCATTAGTTATTGTTGATTATCCGGTAAGAAATTTTGACGAAATGACACAGGTTTAGATATTTCTTCAGTTATAATAAAAGTACTACTTAAGAATAATCACAAAAAAATCTGTGGAGGAGTAGCTAGTAATATGTATTGGATGTCTAAAGAAAAAGTAGATATCATCAGTTTTATTTCAGAAATAAGACGATAGCTAAATAATGTCGATTATGAAATCAAATTCTGTTGGAAAAATAGCAAATCAAAAGCCATTTGACCTTGATATTCTAGAAATACCCTAACATAAAAGTAAAAGGTCCGTAAAACTAATTGCAGTTCGACTAGATATTGTTTTGTCCCGCTAATGTATGAAATTCTTAGGTATTAATTATCAAAGCCTTATTAGAGATACATAATAAACAGAATTTTCAATAAATATCCAGCTTTTATTATCAATAAATTAAGCAGTTAAGGTTGTTTTACTCTTGCGTTCATTTCTTCATTTTTACTATAGTTTATATAACGTGAAGTTAATTACAGAATAATTGAAGTTCAATTTTATACAAGGATTTATTTATTATTTAGAATTAAGACAAACAAAATCAAAAATTAAAACTATGTGTTGCAATGCGTTGCCACAATTAATGTGATAATATACCCGACTTCTTTTAAAAGTAGCATCGGTAACGAGCATACAAGACTGCTACAAGACAGCGACACATACCAATCCACCTACAGCTAGATACAGATAAAGATAGGGTCTCGGCAGACAGTGAGCATTGTTCGGGTAGAGATAGGGGTCGTTCCACAGACCGAAATGTCTCATCGGGGCCGTGTGTGTGTGTCGCCTTAATTACCGTCGTGTTGACTTAGCCGCACCCGACCACACTGTGTCCGCACCTACATCGAACCGCTAATTAAATATCTTGTCGACACTGTCAAATAAAGTCGTAAATTTCAGTAATCACGCGAACAAGCGCACTGGGAATACAAAACCCAGTGAGAGACGCGAACGTAAGCGATATACCCTCCACTAGCTTTAAGCTTGTCCAATACCTACCGATCTGATGTTTTCTCTCTAGATGCATTTGTGTGTGTCTTGCAATTCTTTTATTTTCACCAGTGGCGGGGTTCTAGTGTCTATCTAGTTCAAATAATTCTGCTCGCTTCGTTGCTGATTAGCTAAATAAAAATTCCGCAGAAATTAGGCAGTTAAATGCTGTATGTATATATCGACTGTCCCAGTTTGATGGTTACATCCTTATAGAAGTACATATATAAATGGAGTTTGGCATCTGTCCATTGGTCACTGAGAATTTGAAAATTTCGATATTCTTATAACGGCAAAGTAGGCCAAGCTAATAGGACTGATTAATTTTTTTTTTAATGTGTGGTGGGTGCTTAGTTGCAGTGACTCCGTAAGCTGTATTACTTGTCTGGCTATCACTGCAACTCTTGCGGTGTAGTTTAGTGTGTGTAAGTTGTGTTTAAATGGCTTTGTGACAGCATCATATCGCCTTTTATGATGCCGCGCTGTTAATCACTTTGCTCCCAACAGCGAATGGCAAGTCGATCCGGGATTAAACTCTCTGAAAAAATGTCACCGTCCCTCCAGAGAATTGAACCCCGGCACCTATCGTCCTCTCACAACAATAGTCAGCCTCCTAACCACTGCGGCCATCGACCCGTTAATTAAACAACTTAATGCAAGTGTATGTATACATGTATATACAAATGATTTGCAATTTCCATGGCAGTATATAAACATTGCGTACACACTCAATGTTTTATATCAATAAATATAATACATTCTATCGAGAAACTACAGTTTACCTCTCATAAAATTTTGTGCTAACCACCACTGTGTGCGTCCATATCCAGAAGTGGTCTTTCCATCATTATTCCACATGGTGCTAAAGCCAAAACGGTTAATTAAGTGAAGCATGTGACTCGAATATCTGGCTACAAACATCAGCTTCGCCACGTAGAACGAAGAGAAAAAATAATCATTTCGCCAGCCGGATAAAGTACGACTAACGATGGTTTCGATGTTTGCACGCCGTCTGCTTTTTTTATTTTAACGGCTTCGCGTTGTCATGTTTTTTTATGTGCTAAGGTAAGGCGAGGTGACATAAAAGACAACGTACACGCGTTTAACAAATAGCCTGTGTAATATGTTCCGGGCTGGTGAATCTGAAAAGTTTTATTTCGTTTATTTTCTGCCTCCCAGAGGAATGTTTGATATGTGTGTGTTAGAGAGGAAGATAGGGTGGAAATTATTTTACGTCCTGCAATAAATTGTTCAGAAATAAATTCAAATTTCTCATACATGCTCTGGAAATGAATAAAAAAGTTAATTACGACTATTACACCGAGTGTTAGATACATTATTGTTAGTGTTTAGAAATAATATTCTGCAAAGTGTTAGTTTCAAATTTACAAACGATTTTAATTTGCTATTATTTTTAATTGCTTTCCTAAAAATATCTGCATACTAACTTCAATCAGTAGAGTGTTTATTGTGATGTTATCTAGTTTTACTGGCAAAATTCTCCCAAAAGAATAACTCAAAAAATACTAACTGTAAACATAGGAACCTATTAATAGAGGAAGATACAATTGCCGAGGAACTAAAGCAGAATTATTCCATTCGAACTAACGAAAATAGATTGAGCTTCCGATATAACCAGAACCGCCACCATTTTTATAGCGCTGTTGGAGTATGGCCACTTATTGGAATTTATAACTTAACAATACACTTATTATAATAATATGTACGTGAGTTGTCGTAGAAATAGAAGAGATAGACAGAAAATACTAAAAAATTGATATATAGAATAAGTTATAAACATTTAAAATGATATCCTATATTAACAAGAGGTAGCAAACATAACTATATGACATATGTGAAAATTCCTTTCATTTAAAAATTCGCGGGGGCTACCTACCATCAAAATACTCTTTGAAGGAATAGAATGCTTTATTTTGTAAATGCAATCTTAATGTTGTCTTAAACTTTATAGGACTATTTTTTATAAATGTCATATAAAATTGTTATAGATAGCTTACCACGCATAAAATGGTGTTATTTTTTCAAAACATTTCAAGTTATATGATTCTTTTCTCACCAGATTGCAAAATCTGGTGTCATAATTATATACAGTTTTTTTTCTGCTCGTGTAGACGTTTCACATAAATGAATGAATAAATGTCTATACAATTATGAATGTAAATAGTAAAAATAAAAGTTTGTTGGTTTTAAGTGGTTCGGAAATCATTAAATTATTCATAAAAAAAAATTAAGGCAATCCTTCTGACACGCCAAGGGAAACGCCGTAAGAGTCATAAATATTGTTACTTTAACAGATATGGTTCTGTAACTTGCATAAAATCTAAAACATTCCAATAGTGAGTCATGAATACCAAGTTTGTATAACTTCTCAATTATGTACTGCTGTTTTATTGTATCAAAGGCTATAGCTTGATAAATGCTAATTAGAAACAGAGTTTATGGATAGGCTGTGGGTATTCAATTTTGTCCAATTTTTATCTATATATGTGATATATTGTTAGTAAAACACATACCTATTTTCTCTGTAGCGTAGTTTAGTAAAATCCAAAGAAATTGTTCTTCAATAATTTATAAATCTACCTACTTCAATGGAAATTATTCTGCATTAGCAATGATGAAATAAATCTGAAAATTCCAATCAAAACATAGAATAATAAAGTTGTTCCGATAAGTTAATCGAAACGTATACTTAACCAATCATATAGTCAGACTAAACATTTTGGAAAACCTTATTATGCCACCCTAAATAACAAATCCATACATATAAACATAATCTATTATAATGCCCTGTCGGCAATCTATTTGTACAAAATAAATCTGCGACTACTACCGGTCCTGCCAGTATCACCGCCTCTATCCGTTTCTCTGTTTCCTCTTTCTCTCCTTTCCCGAGCTGAATTTATGGCTATCGGAGCTCAGTGGTTCCGAGAAATCGGAAGAAGGGTTCGGAAGCAGTGGAAGAACGGGGAAAGACAGGAGAGACGATCAAATTGCCAGACATAAATCTCAACCAGCACCTTATTGATGCGACAACAGTAATATTAAGGAATCGACCGTTGTCTTGTTTGCGGAATCTAATAACCTCGTTGCGGAACTGACTCGGCAAACGGACACCGATAGTTGTAGTAGTCTGTAGTGGAGCGGTAAGATGTATTTCGCCCTTCGTTGTATCCATACGTTCAACGTAATTTATTGGACAATGAACTTTGTCGTGAATTTATTTTTTCCTGTCTGCTTTTCATTCATATTTTTTAGATATCAATATATCACTTCAGACACCCAGGTCGTTTTCACTTTTCGATTGTATCTGCATCTATAAATATTATCAACAGATTCGAACTCATCCAGATTGCAAGTACATACATATATTAAAGTTACTACGTCGTAACGAATTTCGTTGGAAGTATTATGATTTGGAAGTATCAAAGAAAATATTCGAAAGCTGTATACTTGGTAAATTAATAGCAAATTATTACCAAACTTGATAGTAGTAGGAATACTAAAGATGAGTACTACTAAGAGACGACGCCACTCCCCAATGTGAAGCAGTGAAAATTCGAATACGTATGAATGCGCATCATTGCATAATCAAGCAGAAACTTCAACTGCAATGCTTCAAAGGAAAACAATAATATCAGAGCTAGAAACATCCTAGACAGTCTGATAAATAACAGTTACATTTAAAAGTATCGTCCTATATGAACAAATGTGTTTGAATAACTCTTTCAGGCAAGTTATTATTCGCTAGTACATAATGTCTTTTGTAAAATAATGTTATGTGTATAATTAATATTTCCCATTGTTAATCTTTAATTATCAAATTTTTTAATTAACGGTTTTAATTATTAAACTAAAAGAATTAGTGAAACGGGAAGTCACAGAGTAGTAAGTATTATGTGCTGTTTGGTATTACTTTTGCATATTTTACAGTCGTTATTCTACGCGTTTCTAAAGAGAAATTTGAACTTCTATAACCAGTCTAAACCTAAATAAAGATCTTATAAACTGTCTATTCTCTGATGCTGCACTGTATTTTCTTTGTCCATAAGTTTTCATTAATGTTTGGTGCTCTTAAAACATCTGTTTGGTTACATCAGGACGTATCTCCATATTATTGTCAAACGCTTCAATAATATATGAGGAATTGTTCATTTTATTTAATATTTTTATTAATTTGTCTACATAATCTCCATTTTGAGTATTTTCCACATTTGAAACATTTCGACTGTTACACAACAGGTTACAGGCTTGAAATTTTGACTTTCTAGAAAAATTAGTGTCATACTTATATTATTCAAAGCCCAATACACAGAGCATAATAGACATACAAAAAGTTCTTCTTAAAATCCACAGTAAATTATTGTGTAATTACAAATAAACCACTACAACCAAAATGTTTAACTCCGCATTTTGCCCGCCATAACATTCACAAAGCAGCGACATAGAAAGGTACTTTCCTTTGGCAATCTTTTAATTTTTAAGCTTTCAGCATTTTAACTATTTGCCCTAATTTAATATTATCTCAATAGTATATAAATATAATTTTGTATAATATTAAGACTTCAATGTCTTCTTTATAAATTAGATTATCTAGCAGTTTATCTTGATATTTTAATTTTTGGTATCCACAATGATTTGTTGATGATATATTTTCGTGTACCTTCGGAAACGGATTTTGAGTATTGGTAATAATTCAACAGTTTTTAGGAAGCACGTCAACGTGTCTTTGAGAATACGTGGTGGCGCCCTATAACATTCTGTTACACTTATATTGCAGATAACACTTTGGCAACAGCCAAATAATCAATGTTTGCAACAATTTAACGGCAAATCAGGTAAGGAAAATAAGAACCGTTTATTTGTATCCAATTATTTACTTTTTTCGAAGTTCTACTAGTTTCTGTGACAACATTAAAAAAAGAACATTGTTTTAGAAAATCCTCTCTTGTCCAAACGTTAATAGGATGTTTGGCAGCGAATAAGGAAAAGATATAGAATTTATTCATATCTACCATAATCCAGCGTGCTTCTCTTCTTATTGTATACAAAAGGCTCTTCAATCAACAGCAGTCCACAAACAAAACCAATTTGTAAAGAAATGTGTGTTCTAAACCCAGTATGCCCATAAATTGGTATAACTCTGAAAATTTAATCTGTAAATTAGTCTTGAACAATGGATTCGTTATGCTTCTAGCGAACAGTTGGTGTACAACTTCAAATTGTTGCGTACATTACATCCAAAAGAACATATTTATATTCACATTTCCTCGGCTTTGTTAACCAAACAATTTGATCGATGATCCTCGTTTAACGATCGTTTAAACTAAAATATTACAGTGTTGAAACTATGTTTTACACGCCAGTATACATCCAGCTTTCGCTGGTGGCTCAATAAATAAAATCGAATAAATAAATACAGTTTTATTGTTCCCGGATTTCGATTCGACATCCATATATCTAGCACAAATCGTTTAGCCTTCCCGTCATTATTCGACATAGCATCCTCATTAAAAATTTGCATTCGCGCGTAAACAAGTAATCCGTAACGATCTTAGCGAACCATTTCCAGAATTCGAAATTGCGCGATAAAATCGGCGTAAATTATTATTTTAGCTGTCGTAAAACGTTGGCATTTCCGAACAAGTAAACAACCAATCAACGATAAGCCGGTAATTATTTTTACAGGATAAATTACGGTCCGGGAGTTGTATTTATAAAAAAAAAGAAGTTTTACGAGCGAATAGCAATAAATAAACAATTAGATAGCGTTGCGGCTGTAAAAAAACTTGCGCCTTGCCCGTTTCGATTTAACAGGTAATATATAATCGTTTGAAATTAATTTACAGCGATAGTGAAAAAGTACAGGCATTGAAGACGGGCCGTTTCGTTTTTATGGTACTTTTATGCTTGTATCCTTGCAGGAGAGAAACATCGATTAGAATTGAAAAGATATTACGAATATAATAAATTACAACCGAGCGAAACGTTCATCACGTTTTATATCTGCCTGCCAACTTCAGCGGCTGTAATAAATTTTCTTTGTTAGTTATAAATTATTATATAATATGTATTTGGATATATTTAGCTCTTAACTATTGAAGACTTTTACAACATAAACAGCATTCAGGCGAATGCTTAAAACTTTATTAAAGATGATGAGATATCGTTCATAAAAGGTTTTATATAGCAACAAACTTTTGATATATGAATGAAAATATGAAAACATCAAATAAGTAGGTATGCATACACGAACTCCGTCTGATATCAATTATTGGCCCAATTAAATTGATACTTAAGGAACAAAATTACCAGTAATACGAGTACGACATGAACAATGTTATTCACTTAACATCTTTAGTATTCTTTAATAATAATAATAATCAAGAGGAATAATAATAATAATAATAATATACATATATTTGCCTAACAGAGAATACAACTCCAATTACAGGACAAAAAATAATACAAACAGATATGCGCAAGTTACCTATAACAATTATGTGTAAACAAACAATATACCTGAAATAGTAGAAAAGAAAAGTAACAAATTACAAAATGTAAAATGTATTACATTACGATTAATTACGCTAAAAAATGAATTAAAATTATTAGCAACTACACGTTTAAGTTCAGTGAGTGAGCAAAAGTTAATATCAACCTGTGTACAAATTCTATTGAAATTAGAGGTCATTGTATATATAGGTGACTTTAGTAAAATATTAGTTCTAGTCAGGGGCAAATAAAAAGTATCATGTTGACGCGAATTGAATAGAGAAATGCGGAACTGAAGAGAATGAACTAATGTTGGACAGTCAACGTCGTTGTGTAGAATTCGATATAAATAGCTAATACTGAAATCTATTCTTCTAAACTGAAGAGATGTTAGATTAAATCTAAGTAATAGAGTGGAGTGATGAAAATTCCTTGGTGGATACACACGATCAACTATAAACCATAAGAATTTAACGAACTTCCTCTGAATTAATTGCAGCTGGCGTTTTTGACTGAGGTAATATGGAGACCAAACAGGTGATGCATATTCCAAGCGAGAGCGGACCAGGGCGAAGTATAAGCATTTTAAAGTATTAATATTTTTAAAAGATTTACAATTACGGATGATAAAACCCAGAGAGTTCCTATCAGATTTAGTAATCGAGTCAATGTGATGTATGAATGTGAGCTTGGTGTCAAAGTAAACACCTAAATCCCTAATAATATAGCAGCGTGAAAGTGGATTGCTATTCACTATACAGATGAAACAGCCGTCCTATAGTCGGGGCATCGTATATCGGAACTATTCGGGAATAGAGAAGTAGGGATGTATTAGTAGATAGTTAGATGCACGCTTCACTCGAGACCGCACGGTTGTATTCTGTTCAATACATATGCACAATACAATAATTATTTGCTTATTCTCAAAATTTCTATAAACTTTCTAAACTAAACAGAAGTTTGTGGTAAAAATATAGATGATGAACTCGTCACAAATAGGAGAAGCAATTACACACGTAACAAGGGCAATAATTTCTGTTCATAGCTAAATAAATTAAATGGCTCAATTATGTTGTTATGTAATAGGCCAGCCCAAACATTTAATTTTGCAGAGTATTGTGTTCGAGCGTCATAAGTACAAGGTCTCTTTTCTTGTGACCAATACCTTGCAACACTTGGGTTGTGTCGACCATGTAAAGCGAACGAAGATTCGTCTGTAAATACAAGTTTTACACAGATTTAAATAGCCATACATTTCAAAGTTATTGATTATATGACGAACTGTCTCAAAACAAATAGTTTGTTGGAACTCATCGTTAAATAGGCGCACAATATCTGTTATTGAGTAACCACGATGATGTTGTTTTGTAACATATTTCTTTTGTTGAAGGGTAAAAATGTCCATAATGAATTACAAAGCAATCAGCATCAGTAATAGTAACAATAATAATCGTATATTTACCATAGCATGAATTACTTTATCTCGCTAATACAATACAACTGAGCGCTGTCGAGTTAAGCCTACTAATGCATCGCTACTTCTCTACTCCGGAATGCTTCCGACATACGATGCCCCGACTATAGGGCGGCTGTTTGATCTGTATAATCGAAGAGTGTTATTGTTGATTGGCGACTGAAGGATATGATTTTACACTTGTTCGCATTTAAAGATAGATTATTTGTTATACACCAATTCTGTAGATTGTTAAGGTCATTCTGGAGCATAGCACAGTCCAATCCAAATAAATACTTTTTTATGTGTGGTGGGTGCTCAGTTGCAGTGATTCGTCAAGCTGTATTACTTGTCTGGCTATGATGCCGCGCTGTTAATCACTTTGCTACCAACAGCGAATGGTAAGTTGATTCGGATTTCAACCCTCTGAAAAAATGTCACCGTCCCTCCAGAAAATTGAAACCTGGCTCCTATCGTCCCGCCACAGCGATAGTCAGTTTCGTAACCACTGCGGCTATGGACTCGTTCATACTTAAAAAGTAATTAATACTAACAACCAACTCAAAATATTAACAAATAGGAAAAATATGAACACATGCTATTTAAAACTTTACTATTGAGTAACATGGATTAGATCCAAAATTCTACGAAGCATACTGTTAACCAAGCCTTAATCAAATCTGCTAAAGCTTTTACTGTAGTTCAGACATTGTTTCTACAGCATGTTTCCGTAATACATTTTTCATTTCTCAGCACAAAATTTCAGCGACTGAGGACTAATGAGAATCATTGTAAATCTATACATAATTGTTTTCCATCCCACTCTAAGTCTTCGTTTAAGGTGTGGCATTGTCATTGTTTAATTTAGTCTCTGATTTAATCTATTTCTAGGCGTCCATTGATCAATTGTTATCGATTTAGCAATTTAAAGAAAACTTCTTTTATGCATTGATTTGATTTTCCACTAAAATATCTTCTATCTATCCTGTTTTTTTTGGTTATTTTGTTAAATTTTATTTTAGTTTTCTACATAACTACAGCATTATTGTCATTTTTGTTTTATGATTAATAGTAATTCTTATTAATATTAATTTTTTATACTGAAACTTTGCAAACCAGTGCCACCCTTGTAGTAGCTATCCTATTGGAATAGGACTGGTATGAAGCACCATTTTCATTGCCGACAAGGGTGCGAGTCCACTGCTGCCACCAATTTTGTAAGGGTCCTATTAGAATGATACCTTTACATAATAGTGTTTGATTGTATTTTTAGCTACTTCAATAAAATTCAGTTTTCAAATATTTCCAACATTCATTTCAAATCCGGCCTCATCGTTCTATAGGTACATACTACTTACTGTTGGCTATCCAATTGTTATATTCTCCAATCCATTAATATGCGACTTTTGTTTGGCGTAAAATATCAACAATTGTAAGATTTGTCTACAAAAACATATCTTTGCTATTTCTGTTTCTTAAAAAAAAAATATATTTCTATCTGTGACAGGAAGATTTTATAATTTCCTTTCCAAGAGCATCACTCCACAAACTCTTAATTGAATTAAATTGAATTAATTGAATGAAATTGAATTAAATTAAATTAAACGGGTCGATGGCCGCAGTGGTTAGGCGGCTGACTATTGTTGTGAGAGGACAATAGGTGCCGGGGTTCAATTCTCTGGAGGTACGGTGACATTTTTTCAGAGAGTTTAATCCCGGATCGACTTGCCATTCGCTGTTGGGAGCAAAGTGATTAACAGCGCGGCATCATAAAAGGCGATATGATGCTGTCACAAAGCCATTGAACACAACATACACACACAAAAACTACACCGCGAGAGTTGCAGTGATAGCCAGACAAGCGATACAGTTTACGGAGTCACTGCAACTAAGCACCCACCACATATTAAAAAAAAAAAAAAAAAAATATTTTGCAATTCTTTTTATGTCATGTCGCGACTTTGCAGCGACTGATCCACTAGTTTATCTTTTAGCCATACTCCTTCGGTTATTTCCAATTAATTGCAATAAATTTGCAATTTCGAAATTTAAATTAATAATCACATAAAATTGTCTCATACCTTAAAATTTTGTAGTATCTACAGCTAAAATTTCCTAAAATATATTCATGAACGAAAACAAATGTGTCAGAACCAAAACTTCATAAATTGGACATCTACTCAAAGTTAGTAAACTTATAGTGTCCATGATCATAAATCAGCCCACACGAAGTAGGTACTCGTAAACTAATAAATTTACACGTTCAGATGCTACATATTTCATAATTTCATCAGCAGCCTGTACCAGACAAACGTACGCATAGGTATAATACTTTTATGTGGTGTATATACAGGGCTATATATAGCAGGAGCGACTAGACTATGCTTCTGATCCGTGTAGGCAGCAGGAAAACACATTAATTCCCCTATGGCCGGTCGGCAGTTGGAAAATTTATGACGGACAAACTGTTAAATTATGTTCATACGCTTCAAATAAATACATCTAATATATTATAAAGCAATATTATAGTCCTCCCGTACCCGGACACGCATGAATTATAATGTACAGCGGGCAATCGTTATGAACTTAAGCTAATAATGAGTCGATATAAGTTGTACACGAGAAAGTCTAGCAGCAACCAGTGGCGTACTGAGTAAACAAAATTATCAACAGTGTGATATTAGGAAACATAAATTTCTTATTACTTTTAAGTACAACATTAATTTCCAGCCGCAATGTATTGCTATTTCTCTTGCTTTTATTTTAGCATGGATATCTTGTACATTGTAGTATCTTGAAGACTCTTATTGCTTACCTTTTCTTTAATCCTGTTACGTCTATAAGCCCATGTATGTCTGCATTTTTTGTTAACTATTTCGCTTTTGCAACTACATTGAAGCCACTATACATATCTATACGATCCGTATGTTGTCTCATACGAGGTTTCTTCAGAAGAAATCAAAGGTCCGTAGAAGCGAAATTACAGCACATTGCTTATTATTTATTCGTATTCTAATTTTACTTTTACAATCATTCTCTTAAATATTCTGTGGCATGGTGTTTGTTGTCACCGTTTTCTAATATCCCTAATTGTCGTTATTTGATTATTTCAATCAACAATGTATAATTCATAATATCTACGCCACTGATTACTAAATCTAATACTAAACGAGATAGATAGTGAACAAAAGATGACGCTACGATCCAAACGATATTATACTCCTCCTGATTCCTCTTTTCCATCTACATGAATAATAATGAATACTACACGAGATGTCGGTACGTTTGAAGAGGTGCGTGACTCAGACGCATTGATTCGAAGTAATTACCAAGGGACTACGTTCACGTATTAATATTCTAGTGGATGACGATGCGTTGGTCGCGGAATAGATTAATGGCGGGTAATATTTAGACGTAAAATGGCCTTTGATTATATACTGGCGCTGACCATTAGTAGTGTTAAGTATCTCCTCATCACCAGTTAGGTTTACTGATTACTATATCCCTAGATATGTAACGAACATGCTACATGACAAGAAATGATGAATAGTAATTACATAATAGATCCTAGATGGCGATAAGCGTGAGACAGTATTGAAGATTTCATTAATAAAAAAAATGTGAGCATGACATCAAATAAAATGCATTGAAAATGAAGCTATTATTACATCTTTTTTGTTTATTTCGTTGCAGATAAATATTATATAAGATATAGATATAGATATATGTATGATGATGAAACTCATTGGCTAGTAGCAACTAGTAGTTTACTGTACGTGTATTATACATTTGCATATTTACATACTATACATTGAATTTGTAAATACATAATGAAATTCTATTTGTGTACAGTAAATAAGATAAAATTGAGTGCAAAGGATCTAAGATTACCCCCTGCAGTACTTACACATAACGTCTACGTGAATACCAAGTTTATCAGATTAAATACATAGATGATTTATCCAGTTGCGTTGCCTATAAATTCTTGACAAGACACCTATACAATCGCCTTTCAACTGCGAGTGCAATTTGCCTTTGTTTGTAGTACTTTATACATTTCAAGTCATATATTCGTTGCACTTCAAGTGATTTAACAAAATGTTTAAGGTCACTACATAAATAAATATTAATTATTCATTTGTTTTATTAACGCGGTGTAACACATTAGATTGTATCTTTTAAAACGTAATGTTAGTATTTTAAAATAGTTGATTGTTAAAGATAAACAAAATAACAAAAATCAAGCGAAATTTTAAAATAAAATGAAATAAACTAATACAGCAGTTTGTATTTCATTTGTATATTTCTAATACTTCAATCTCGAAATAGTATGTTAATTTAATCCAAACTAGTTAGGAATATGTCACATCTTCAAATTACAGTGAAATTGATAGTTACTTGACATTATTTAATTAGTCCAGAATTATTTTACTACTTTATATTTACATATAAAGAACAGAAACAGGACTCGTCATATTGTAAAATAACAGTAAGGATAAACAACAACAATTACAGAAAAAAATGGAGGCTGTATAAAACACATGACTATAAAATGTAGCAATGTGTTAAAGTTATACGTGAAAATATTAATAAAACACCGATCATTATGCAGGCAGGAAATTCTAATCACGGCCAAGTTCTTCTGCTGTTCATGCACACAAATAAAGTATGCAAAAGATTTACATTCTTTGTGGCATTTTTTAAATACTCTCTAGCCTATTAATGTAAACAGATATTGTGATTTCCAAATTTAGCTGCGATAAGTACCTACACTTAGAACATAGGTATTATAACAGAGACATGTTATTCTAAAGGTGAACCGCACTAACGTATATATTCTATAAGGAAACCATGTAACTAATTTTCCATCTGCAATAAATTTATTAAAAATTGTATGTACTTAATGGTTTAACTAGTGGAGATGCAGACTTCTTAAAAAACGGGAGGGATTTTGTAGATTGTAAGTAACAGTAATAGGGTTTCCAACAATCCAACAATTTGTTGTATTGTAAAAAATGAATTGTATATTTTTATTTGCGTTCAACATTTAATGACAAAATAAAAATTATTTTTTTAATAACGTGTGTATCTCCTACGTGCCCTAATGACTGCAGTCATTCGTCTTTCCATACTTCTGATGACGTTGTCGATCATTGAGGCAAATTCTCCCATATTTGATGTAGAGCATCGCAAATTTCAGCTACACTTTGCACAGCCGGAATTCTTGATCTTAGTCGCAGATGTGTCCCAGAGCATGTCCCAGATATGTTCTATGGGATTCATGTCCGGCGAACACGCAGGCCAATTCATTGTCGGTATTTCCACTTCGTTTAAGAAGTTAGTTACACAACGAGCCACGTGTGGACGAGCGTAATCATGCATTAAAGAAATTGTCTCCAATGTATGATGAGAAAGGGACCACAATATCTTGCAGAATATCTGTTATGTATCTGTCTGCATTTAGAGCGCCGCTAAACTGTTTATTTTGTTCTCCTGGACGTCGATACAATCTTTCCCTACCATCAATTGAATTTATGAGAAAACGGCTCTCATCCGTGAACAAAACTTGACCCCACTGAACATCCGTCCAATTTTGGTGTTCTCGAGCAAACTGTAATCGCGCTACTCGATGGTGTCTCTGAAATTTTGGGGCTTTTTTGGTCCTATACGACTTTGAACCAATCTCTTTGAGTCTTCTCCTAACTGTACGCTCACTTATTCTGGACCCACACACTTCATTCAGTTCGTTTTTTGTTTGAACTGCCGTCTGTTTGCAACGCTATGAAACGGTCATCCATAGCCGTTGTTGAACGTTTTCTGCCTTGATCTCGTCTTCTCGTATACTCCCCAATTTGCCTTCACCGTATAACATTACGATAGATGGTTGATTTTGATTTACGAAACATATTAGCAACATCACTGTAAGATCGATCATTATCAATTATTGCTGCAGCTCTAGCGACATCGGTTAAACTTAAATCGCCCATTATTGACACCAATTTAGATTAAAATTAATGGATAACAATCTGAGAAATTTTCTCAGGTATGCGGCCAATAATAATTTGGGTGAATAATTGTGACTACTTTTATTAACTACTATAACTATATATCGTGGAAATCAGCCAAAAAGCCACGGGCAAGCAATATGGATAAGGACATTATTGTATTTTATTGGATAAAACAGTAGATGACACTTAGTTGATCTGTATCTGATTTAAAATTTACAGTATTTTTAAATTTATTTATATTTGCCATTTCAAGGAAAAGCCTGTTCCTATAGTTGTTGTCGAAAAAATAATAATAAAAATAAAAAAATAAAAAAATTGTTATTAAACAATCGCAAACTAAAGTTAAACAATTAATAATGAAAACACCAGAAAATTAAAACTTTACAAACAAGTGTATTAAATGAACTGCACCAACTAACTCCTGTTAACACGTAAACTGTAACTTTGACAAATTCGATAAAAATGTGTCAAATAAACAAAACATTGTAGTTAGTTACACAGTCATAGCTATATATACATAGTGCATGCAAATAAAAACCAAGCATTTTGTAATATTTATCTCCGTTCCTTTAAATTTGCCGGTGTGTGTACATATTAATTTCCTTATTTTCAATAAAGTTCGACAACATACATATATTATTTACATATTACCGAGACATTCTACTTTTGATCTTGCTTCTAAAATAATTCCTTTTTCAATCATTTTATTTTTGTAAACAAGTTAACAGCTCCAAACTATTATAAACTATTACATTTCCAAAAAATGCATGCATTTGATTTAAAATTTTAGATAAATACTCAGGAAAGTATATTGCATCATATGTTGTATTATAAACTTTACAAAATAAGACCAAATGCTGAGAAAAAAAAAACAGACCTTTTATTTGGAAATCTTTTAGTTGTATGGCATTGTGCATCCAAATTAGGGGCAATATGTACTACCATATAACTAAAACTTTGAATAATAATTTTACACCATAAAATACTTCTACCTTCAAAATTGAAATTATTGCATGAATCAGTCAACATATAACCATTTCCAACAACCTTTAGGATCATCTTATTTACGTTTAATTTCCAACAATTTGCAGATTCTATTAAATTATTACCGTTTTCAAGAATAAAATTCTTATGAATCCGCTAACAACTTAAATAACTAAAATACACATATTCTCTTATTAACACAAAGCTTCCTCATAACAGCCATTCTCGGTGACATGAATATAATCTTCCCCACTTCACTACTACTAGCTCTAAGCAGCAGCTATTTCGCCCATTTTGTCTACAGATATTCAACTATTATGAAGCCAAATAGAACCACAATCTTTCTCTACAGTTCTCCGCACTACACACCACCCATACGTATTACAAACATTTACATATTTGACGATCATTTGAAAGTCCAATCAGCCCAGCATGGAGCGCATTACATAAACACAATTAAAACGCAGATAAAGCTGGCGCATTACAATATCCCGGCATACTTATTACTATTTTAAATTTCAAATAACAGTAATGAGCTTTATACAGCGACTCATAAGCGAGAAATGTGTGTACGAGTACGTGTGCATGTACGTAGTGAAATTTACAAAATGTTCGTGGGCGAAATGGAGACAGAAATTAGCGTTCGTATTCAGTTACATGAATACGTAGCAGCAACATACGACATGTTATTGGATGGACGCTGTTGTAAATAACGCTTAATCTGGTAATATTGTGGAATTTATATTTCAAAATTGGCTAAAAATGTTCAATTTTGCCACTAATGTGGCTAGCAATGAATTGAAAATTAAGTCCCTTCGTTTTAGCTTCGAATGCATATACTACAGTCGGTAATACAATTCTCGATAGATGATTTACTTCCATTATTTTGACAGTATTAACTTAACCTTTCCTTTTGCACAAGATAATGCAATTGAATAAAAGTTATATTTACAAATCAAAATGAAAAGTAAACTCGCTAATAAGTACCTTTACATGATATCGAAGGGTTCCACGGGCCAAGTCTCTATTATGAAGACTTCCAGGTTTTGATCGTGTCACGATAGTATATTATATACAATACAAAAATGAACTAAAACAAGTGCACACAAATACAAAATATACTAGCTTGACGTTTTTTTGACTTGCTCAGGAGTAATCAGTAAATATGGCATGCCAGAAGGTCACGATAACTGGACGTATTAACCACGTTAGGCGAAAAACCTTCGGATGGGAAAAAGCCGCTAACTCGATGTGTTAACGGTGCTAGGGGCAAAAGCCTTCTGGTTGGTCTGGAGTGTCGAAAGGGTTGCATTAACATTCGGAGTTATTCAAGTGTTAATCACGCAAGAGACAAAAAACTTGCTATTATACTGTAACGTAAAACAGAAAAAGATCAATGTGTGCAAAATACAAGCACGTTCATCCACACAAAATTCTTTGCTGTTGCCAATTTTTAAGAAATATCCAGCATGTTGACAATAAAGTTGTCGTCATTAATGATGAAAATATTTTCAATTTTTCTGTTTGGAAGTTCTTAGTACCGTTGATTTTTACACCTAAAATGAATCCTACCTTTACTCCAAAGGCTGCTTGCATTGGTTGACTTAAAAAATCTTCATCTTTTGAAGAGAATTAGCTTCAAGCCATTAGTCTCGACAAAAAATGCAGATGTTGGAAGCGCACTGGGTGGTTAGTTGCTGTAATTGCCGCGAATGGATCAGACACAACAGAATGGTTGAAAGATTTAAAATGGATATAAGTTACGCAATGGTTTCCCAAAAATGCCTTAATAAGTAGAATTTAAATGTTGCCAACATCTTATGTGCATAAGTCATCAAACCTAATTTGGGCTATGCAATGGTACTTAAGTCATATTTAGGCAATTTAAATCGCTTACCACCACAACTCAAACAATTTGTACATGTATATTCTAAAACAGTAGTTTTTGCTTTTGAGAAAACTTTCACCATAGGTACCAAAAATAGTATGGAAAGATTTTCAGAGCCGTTTCGCAATTACTTTACACTTATCACGCTTTGATTTTGAGAAAAAAAACAATTTCAACTTCAAACATTCCTGGTCCTAGAAATTAGTGGGCAAATAATGTGCAGTATTGAAATTATGGTTATATCAATACTATTTCTATGGCCCTAAGTTCTATCCTTCTACTCTCTAATGCATAATGCAAATTAATATAATATACTAATTAATTTTCATTTAAATAGGTTACAAATGCGTAAAGGGGTACATACATATGTATTTACGTTTGTAAACTGTATCTTAACTAGTGTGACACTATTTATTGTTACGAAAACGCAGAAATACAAGCAATGCTTGTTTTATATATTTTACTAAATTCAATCATGTAGAATTTATTCTATGATAGATGTTCTCTATTACACATGTCCTGATAACTTGTATGCCAATGTATGTAACAATGCAGTATTATGACCACATTGACTATCAGTTTGTATAGTTTCTTATTGTCAACTTATCTAATACAGAGAAAACTGTCTTGAAGAGGTCGAAGCTGTTTATACATGGTCTATAGTCGATAGATCATAACTCTAAACTAACGGTTGTGAAAAACAAGTATTATAAGGGCTTTACTAGGTATTTCAAAAACAAACAATTCTACATATCTACATAAGTATCTTGGAATTACTAACATAAGAGTAAAATATGTGAATGTGCAAAACTAGTACAGTCGCATGCAATGATAATATCCCTCACGAGAGCGCACATTTATAAAACCGTCTAAATTTCATCTAAAATTAAGGCAATACTGTCAGCTATTAGTGAGAAATTCCTAATAAAGCAATTTTTCTTACAATAACTTTTATTAAGAGTATTTATGAAGAAAAAGCATTTCCGAAATATTAAGATTCAATTATAAACTGCTGAACACGCTTCTTCATCTTTCAAACACTAGATACCGAGCAAACGTTAAAGAAATATTTAAAACAGAGAGATATCAAAAAAATTACAGATAAATGCAATAAATCTTACATTAGCAATAGAGAATGTAGCATTTACTTATATTGACACAGATTTTACTTTTCGATACAACGAAGAACAAACGAATAAATCAAATTGATCAGCTGCCATCAACAAGATTGTACAAGAAAAAATACTCGTATGCGAGCCATTATCGGAACCCGCCTTTCTAACATACCCGAGGTGAAAACGTACCCACATGAAGAGACGGTATATTGCTCAAGTAAAGGGGACATGAATACATCGAACACCGAGCCTCTACCATTACGTTTGTAGGATTAATCGTCAACATGACAATAATAAATAACAAAGATAACGTTGACTTTGAATCATATGCATGCTATGCGAGTTACTGAACACGCACGGGAAATATATGTATTTCTGTGGGTGGAAAGGGCTAATGTTCGTATTAGATTTGAAAATAACTTATTTGCTTTTGAACAGATGCTACTTATAAGAAATAGTAATTGATTACCTCCTTTTGGTTAAAACTATTTAGCTATAAATATGTATGTCCACTGCTTGCAAAAGTTTAGTAACCACATAATAAGATCCAATTTGCATAATTATTCGCCAACTTTTTTAAATTAAGATAACGTTCATTTTATGCAAATATGGCAACGTATACAGAAATTCAACATGCCGTGCGATTCGGTAGCAAGTAGGTCGTTGCTCATATAATGAAGTTGTCGAACACATTCCTCTGTTAGAGAAACCTGTATAATGGGACACGCACGTAATGCACTAGCAATTTATTACTAAATGACTTAATAAATTGTCGACTTAATAGGAAAGTCAAATATTATCAAGCCCTGCCGTAATCGACGACATAAATCACATTGTTTTTTTTTATTTTAGAATTATTATATTGACGGAAAACAAACTTCTGCAGAAGGTTTTAACACTACATTTGCTAAGAGAACAAATCTGATGAATTTATTTTTATTTATTATTTATTTATTAATAACATTTGAAAATTCAGATGTAAAGTACTTCCCAAACATAATATTTTAAAGATGTATGTATGTAGGTCTCCTAAAATGTCAAAATATACCCATATTTAAATATGGGCTTACAGGACTCGTACTGCCTAAGACAAATGTCAATCTTATCAATATTTTATACAATCAAGGTCCGGAAAGATTCGATGCACGTTTCCGCAGAGAATTATTACATAGATCTTATAACAGGAGTTACTATTACTATTCCTTATAATTTTGTGTGTAGTAGCGTGTAATTGTTTCATGTTGTGAATTCTGGTAAAGGCCAGCTTCTTATGGCTTAACATCCATTGTTTAATAAAACAACATTAACATACCGTTCAACAACTTCATTGAAGCTCTTGAACAAAAGATATAATCGAAGCATAAAGGATGTCATATCGTCCTTGTAGCACGTCTTGCTAGATCAGTAACCTGGTTGAGGTACTATTCGCTGTTGGGACATAATTAACACAACATTATTTACGGCGAGGTAGTTGTAACAAAGCTATGACAACACATTCAGGCACACAATTTATTCAGTAAGAGCTGCTGTGGTAATAAGCAGTAACAGCTTAGAAAGCCAATGCAACTGCACTTACTACAACAAAAAAGTAAAGTACAAATTACACGTTCATATCGTTTATATTTTTATTTCTCATGCCATTATTATTGCATACTTTATTATGCAGCTGTTATATAATAAAAACAGTACCTAAAGTAAGTACTGTTACTATACAAGATAGTGATAGGTGTAGCAGGAACAAAGTAAAAAAATTGAATTTGTGAGTAAAATAACCTAAAACTGTTATTAATTTAAATGTAATAGAAACATAATACAGGAAAGAAAGAGATTTGCGCGCTAATCTTACATCTGAATTTTTTAAGGAGATAGCTATCGTATGAACAGATGCCAGACCAGTTAACAGGTTCAAATAGAAAATGGTATATATGGCACCATATCCAAGGTACTTCAATAAAAATAACTAAAATGATAGAAAATATATCAAAGAAAAGAAATCAAAGGACAAAATTCAGAAAATTAAGTTTCAGTCCAAATATGATTGAATAAGAATAAGTTCTTCCGCAGAATAAGGTGAACAAACCAACGTAGTAGTAGTATCTAAAAATAAGAACACTCCAACGTATATCAAATTTATCATCGAACACCAAGGAAAATCAGATTTGGTTGGGAATAGTTGCTCTCGAAAGCTATCGTTTTTTTGTTACAAATAGAGGGCACAATGTACATCTGTACACTCACTTACTGCAAACTGTTCTTGGCCCCATCTCGGACCAAATCATCATATTGAAACAGAGAATTGTTTATTTATTTATTCATATAGTCTCGCTGCCAATCCATATGAAAAGTAGATTATGACGTAAAGAAGTACATTAGTAAATACCACTACTAATTAAATTTACAAAGCAATTGAATAAGTATAAATTTCCATTCTATGAGAGCCATGTCAACATGCCAATCGTAATCAGGTTGATAACTCGGCTTCCACTATTTCTTTATTCTGTGATATCAAATGTACACATTTTGCATTTATCGAACATGCTAAGTACACATAAACAATTATAAAATAAATATAAATGTCTGTGTTTACAATGTTTATAAAAATCTAATGACAATATTTCCATATTTCTTATACTTTGCTAAATAATAGTTTCCAATTTTATCTTAACCTAGAAAAAATAAGTCTAATATGAAAGCAATATAAAAATTTGTAAGTAAAACTTTCAAAATAATACTGACCTGTTTGGTTTTAGGTAATGAATTAAATGTAAAAGATATTTTATAAATGAAATCCACAAATGGTTCAATTCACTATATTGATACTAGGTTCAAATTTTACAACAAAATTACTTAATACTACCCACCCTTACCTTGATAATTTGGATGTATGTTGCGTGTATGCCAAAGTGCTTGATGATTCCCTGCTACACCTATCACTATCTTGTACCTTCTTTCTTCGTGTAGACGATAAACTAACCACAGCTAGATGGCTGTGGTTAGCTGTTTCGGGTTTTCTGCTTAAAATCTTCAGTATTGACGTAAAATACCAAAAATACAATTTAACAGCTTCTAATATGTCGTGATGTTATAATGTTGAGATTACTTTGTCAGGATACGACTTCTCGTTGTTTCAAATTCGTTTTCAATCAAAACACAAGAAATAAGAATTTCAGATGCGATGACGATACATAGTAAATTCGAATGATGAAAACATATGTTATGTGAATGATACAAAGTCATATAACAATACATTAAAATATACTTTACTCAAAAAACAACTGAGAAGACAGTATAAATTTATTTAAAAAGTACAGATCACAATTTAACATTGCAAATACGACAATTAATGCCCTCGAATCCAATGGCTTATAATCTCCTGTATTCTTTCTCTTGCCGCAACCACAGAACCTGGATCAGCTGCATTACTAGCTCTTAAGTCCAAATGATGTGCAGCATTAGTTAACAACATAGCATAGGCCGATGATGCAGATTTCAAAAATCCACCACCAGACCAGGGATCTAACAATCCATTTGTAAAAATAACATTTGTGTATAAGGCATCCCTCCCTCCATATTCAAGAATTGCTAAATCATCCCTATTAATACGAATTCCATATCTTTTATAACACGAATCGACATATTTATCAAAATCCCATGTAGATGCTTCATACATACTGTTATCTTTAGTACACATGGGCATTATCATTTCTGTGCAAGCCTAAAATTAAAAGTAGGTATTAATAATTAGGTAAATCATTAAAATATAATAATAACTTGATAGTTCCAAAGATATTCTCCAAAATCATTAGTCGATGAATTAATGTTGATACATTTTATTTGCCCAGTATAATTTGTATAAAGTAATAAAGCATCTGAAAGCAACTCTAATACTGGCTTTCCTGACTTTCCCATACGACTACAAAATTCTCTAACAGGATACGCTGGTAATGGTGCTAGAAAATTAGCTGGGTATGGATAATTTATCATAGCCAAGTTACTATAAACATCGGTTAACCAATCAGTTAATTTTTCAACATCGTCCGTTGACGTTAGATTTTTACAAAGTTTCAAAGTCCTTGACAGTTTAATTTTTCCATCGTTTGTAGCAGTTGTGTCTCTATAAAATAAAAGTATCCTTATGTATGTACACCAAATCGAAATGCAATTCTTATTATTTTACCTTATTTCTTTCCATGTTTTTTTAATGTTGTGCACACAACTTTCATTGTACGAAGAACTGAAGACGCTTACTAAAATCTCGTTGAATTTACTGCACTTTGTCAGACCTGGAAATTGAAATATTGGTGCTGAAGAGGCCAAAGCACCTTGCACACTTCCAGGATATTTCATTCGCATCCATGCAGCCAACATACCACCATACGACCCACCAAATGCTATAACAGGATTTCTAGCACTTTGATTATTCTTTTTCAACCTTTTTTGAAGATCGGCTATCAAATAAGCAAAATCAGCTAATGCTTGAGTGGAAGTTAAGTACCCCAAATGAGCTGGATCGGACTTATTTCCATATGGTAAAGAATTACCATAATATCTATAAAACAAAGTGAACATATACATAGAAAGCTAATTAACATAATACTTAAACATCACAAAATACCTATGTTCGGCAAACACGATATAGGCATTGAAGCTAGGTGCAATTTCCCACATAAATCCAGTGTTCTGCGCAAACGTTTCAATTGGACCTTCATTTCCAGTGTAGAAAAATATAGGACCACTGTTTCCCCAATAGGTGTCGTTCACTAAATATTTCAATTTGAAAGTTTCATTCTTGGCGAAACTGAAAGTAGAAAAGTCTAGTAGAAATATGCCGAAATAAGTATTAGGGAAAGGCTAAAATCTCTTTTAATCGATGATATTAGTCTTACAACAGTTATATTCTTCTTACAAAACCCACCTTACCAAAACAAATTTTAGAATGACAAAATAAGATCCAAATATTGAATGTTATCAACAAAGCCTGATTTATTGCCCTAACTAACAAAAACAAGTGTTAAGGTTCCTAGAGACTAAACAGAGAGTAAACATCAATGCAAATTTTACAATAAGAAACATATCCGCATTATTATTGTTCTACAGTACCCCCGATACTATGGTTGAAAAATGTGTCAAGAACTTTTAATTGCCTCGTACCGTGTACGAAGCCTGCGTTTTTGTTTTTATCTAAGAAAATACTTACTTTCTGATGTTTTGAGTTTTTACAGTCCCAATAAGTTTTTAAAATGCATAACTCTGTTATTTACTCAGACTTAAATTGTAAATACTTTCTAGTAAAGGGAAATTTGACTATCGTAAATGAAATATTATATATTTTTATTATAGTTGTTCAATGAGGCTTTATTGAAATTTAGCATTTTGCTGCTGCATAAGCTAGGTTCCAGACCACATTGCGGCAATTTTTTCTTCAGTTTTTTTTCTGTGTAATTAAATAATAGGCAATTTCGTCTACAACTACGTGAATGTTGATTTGTAGGTCACCACTTCCCTGGTAATTACCTGAGTATACTATATGCTTAAATAAACTTTAACGGAAGAAGTGTAGTAGTGTTAAATCGTAAATAATAATTGATAACCACAAAATCATCATTTCAGGAAATTATGCAAACGTGCCATAACAACATAACACTGACGTTGTCATCTCATATGTAGATATTACCCTGCTTATCTGTGCTGGTTACCGTAGTCTCGACTAAATTCAAAACGGAACAGTAAAGGAAATACGAGGCATGTTTTTAAAGTAAGTACCGTTTCAATATATTTAAAAAAGTAGGGAACTTTTTATAACAATTTTATTTTTATATGAAAGCCTGTACATACTTTAACCTACTTTTCCATATAATTTCCGCCATTATTGAGCAAATGTCTGAGATAACGAAGAGATCGTGCAGTGCCTGTTCTCTTTCACATTTTTGTCAACTTGTTGCGTCAAATCGTCAGTAATGGCAGAGGATCGCCCCGTTCATTCCTCGTAAATTATTCATTATATATTACATTATTCCGGCCATCTTTAAAAGCTCCAACCCATTCCATTAACCCATTCCACCACTCATAATGTTATCTTCATAAACTTCACAGATTTGGCGATGAATTTCAGCTGCTTTCACGCCTTTAGGGCTAAGAATGCGATAACAGCGCGTACTTCACAGTAGACAGGATTCTCAATCGGCAGAGACATTTTAAATACTCACAAAAGAGTGTAAACACGGTCGGTTGTTGCCGTAATGGCGTCTTTAGCTTGTCAACAGATGAAGGATAACAATGCGTATGCGCGAACTGCCGATCGCAGAGCTGCAGCAGTGAAATTTCGAAAGGGTACTTACTTTAAAAACACGCCTCGTATCTATAGTACTACCCTATAGTAATAGCTTTTTGATACCGATACCCAGATATCGATACCAAACAATAGATATACGTTCGTACGATATATATTGTTAGTCCAACCCTACCGTTTACCTTTAACAGTTTCCACATCTCTATTTTCATTTTTTTTTGGTCGAATCTTGAACCAAAACTTTGTCAGACGAAGAGGATAGTTGCCTCTTTGAAGAATTGTTACGTCCCTAAATGCGACAGTTCTGCTGATTAATGTAACCGCCAAAGTGCAATATCTTTGATCGCTGAATATGATTTATTTATAAAAGTCGGCATTCATTATTGTAGTTTGCTCCGAGATCCCGAGACCACATGCCGACATATAATATGTGATTCATGTGCTTTTCAACTACTACATTCCACTTGTAGCGTTTTAATATCCAAAACTGAATTAATCCATTTAAATTTTTCGATTAGATTCCTGATTGCAATAGCGCTAGATATATAACTGATTTTGACCAAAAACAGATAGAAGACAACGAATTCTGTTCGGCACAGAACCTGTACTGTTATAATAACTTTGGACAATATTTGTGTTCTTCCAGGTAGAAACAGGATACCATAATTTTTACAGAGGTCTCTAAATATTTTCAAATTACACATGAAACGTAATTTTTTGGCATACACATAAATGTCAGTCATATGTGACGTTTCAAGACACTGCACTGACTATTAGATGGAGTTCTGTACAAAGTAGAATTAAAATCGTTCCTAAAAATATTAGCGAGTTTTGTATGTACAGTATCTTATCAATGCGTTATTTCTTTGTGTAAATTAGTAAAATAACGTAATAAATCATTGAATTGTAAATGATAATCAAAAGAAATGTCACTGTCAATGAATTTTTACTAATCGTGTCGTTCAGAAAGAAATTAAATTGAAATGTAAGTTTGTATTTATAAATCAATACGTATATGTTAGTGTATGTATACAATGGCATTATAATGTAGTTATTTTAAAATTATCTAACTTTTTATCGTGTATTATACATCGTCCGCAAATAAACAAAACCATTTCCTCTTCACCAAATTAACAGAATAACAGATATTTGTGCGTATATTTTAAACATATCGTTATTTGCAATTAAACTATAGAGTTAACCAATGAAAATTAAGTCTTTTTAACATAAAAATTTCTTGTAATATAAATTTTAATCTATTCCTCCAAATTTTACCTACAAATTAATAAACACAATACATACCTAAAATGATCAACAGGTACTTCAATATATTTTGTAGCATAAACATAGTCCCCTCGAACACAAACTACAATAGCTAACAACAAACACAATACCGTAATAACCTTCATTCCAGCATCAGTAATACATCACATACAAACCGACCAGAACGGAATGAGTTATCATGACTCTTGAACTACTATGATAAGTGCTAACAGAAAAAAAAAAACCGCTGTAGTCCCAAAGACCAATTATTTACTTTAAGATAGTCGTCTGTTGTTTAGAAATGCCATTCCAAATAGAAGTTAATCAAGTAATGAAAAGTCTGAATTCAGGAGCAAAATATTTTTATTTTAAATTTAACAATTACGTTTGTATTAATTGAGACTGATTTCGGATATGAGGGACATCTATTGGCGAATGGTTAAAGTGCATACTGCAGAATTCAACAAGAAAGATAGATGTATATACGGTAATTGAGTTGAGACAAGATATTCCAGACTGCCTTTGTGTCATCTAGATTTAGTAGGATGCAGACAGAATCTTTAGGAAGTCAATGTTTGATACACTAAAGTTCAAATTAATTATTGACAAAATCTGATAGCCTAAATATGTCGCTTAGAGGTGATTTTTGTTAAGTAATATATCATAGTTAATAACGTCAATTGCGAGTAATTGTTTATATTTACTTTTAATATTTATAAGGTTACAGTGAAAACTATTCTTCACACACATATACATATATAATAAAACACTCTAAACTAACACGATCTATTCTAAAGAATAATTCTTCTCCATTTCAACATTTTCCGCAGCGAAAGATCCATATTTCTTCACTCGTCTTTTTTCTACTTCTTCCTTACCAAATATATCTTTTCTACGGAGAACAATTTGCGCAAATCGACGCATATTTCCTCTTCCTCCGACAGTTGCATCCCAATCGCCACCTCGGCGTTAGCGGTTCATCCATTATGTTTATCCTTCATCTGGCTCTCGCACCGTCTCCAATAAATCAAGGAGGCAGCTCGCTGGCAGTTTGCAATAAACTACGCGGTACAAACTCAAATTTACGAGCACTCTCGCGGAAAGTGTTAAAGAATTATGCTCGGGCAGTAAATGAGATGTATCTGCGAACGTATACGTACATATACGTGTCATTCGGGGTTCTTCCGGCAGTCAATCTCCTACCGCCCTTGCCAACTACTCTAAACTCATCTATCAGCTTCTACTATATTCATATCTGAAAATACATAGAAAAGTTGGATATCTACTAAGTGGATAGAACGCTACATCATAATGTAGTTTTCTGTAAACTAAATTACACACCTTCTCTCTACTGCTACAGACAGAAAGGAGTTGAACACTATTTATGCTTCTTTGTTGGATGTCTATCGCCAAAATATAACTGTCAAGATTTACTGTCGATATGAAATATATTCAGATAAGAAAATACGAAAAATAAACCAAAAGAAAACCGTAAGCTGTAATAAAAAATGCAACCAAATTGAATTTGTGAATTAAATTCGCACCAGCGAAAAGTTAAGGCTCTACCGTCAAATCTCAGGGGGTTCGAAAAAATGTGCCTATAGTTTGTGTAAACAAACCAGCAAGAGCAATCGTTCTCTGGTAGTAGCAGTTTCAGAGATTCAGAGATCGTTTCTCGGGATCAACTACTCTACTCTACTAATCTCGTAAAATAATTTTAGTATATCCAGGATGTTTAGTTTTGGCTAAACGTTGTAAAATTTTCTTTTTTTAAATAGAACACCTATATATTATTTTTAGATTCCTCCTTATAAATTAAGATAGTTTTGTCTGACTAACCTACTATTAAAAATTAACCGTTTCCGAGATATTTCAATTTTAACGGGTCGATGGCCGCAGTGGTTAGGCGGCTGAACTATCGTTGTGGGAGGACGATAGGTGCCGGGGTTCAATTCTCTGGAGAGACGGTGACATTTTTTCAGAGAGTTTTATCCCGGATCGACTTGCCATTCGCTGTTGGGAGCAAAGTAATTAACAGCGCGGCATCATAAAAGGCGATATGATGCTGTCACAAAGCCATTGCACACAACTTACACACACAAACTACACCGCGAGAGTTGCAGTGATAGCCAGACAAGCGATACAGCTTACGGAATCACTGCAACTAAGCACCCACCACACATAAAAAAGGAGAGAAAAAAGATCATTTTCATAGTTGTCTTTGAAAATTAATTCCGTCTGCACTAATATTTGTTTTGCTACGATTCTTTGGCATAATTATGACAATAACGAATGTTAAACAATCCAGCCCAAATATCTTCACTATAGTATACAGGACGTTCCAAAATTGAAAATTAATCACTGTATTTTGAATATGGTAAAACTCGTTTTTTTTTCAAATGGAACACCCTGTGTATTTTTATACCATTTAATAGTGCTTCAAGTTCCCTTTCAATTGCTTATAATTTTCCCTATAGCTAAAGTTATTACTTTTTGAGATATAGGTAATTTACTACAAAATACATAAACTTTTAAGTTCCTTTTAATTGTAAGATGAAGTCAACAGTACTGTGGCAACTCTAGTAATAGGTAGATATAAAGCGATTTCTACTTTGACAAAAACAAAAATAAAAGATGTGGACAATTAAAAAAACTTTCTATTGAAAATTGTACAATACCGGAAGAAATATTTATTATTAATCATAGCTAGAAATTTAAATGAATAGTAATCTATGCTTATAACAGTTTATTAAGGAACTGACAAATTCTGCAATTTGGCGTTCACTTACATTTTTTCCGCAGTATTGTTGTATTGAATTAAGTTTTTAGTGTTTCTATTGTTGCTTGCTGTTATTGTTGGTTGCTTATTGATTAATTGTTATATGTTTTTATAAGTTTTAAAATTTGAAATATGAATGATTCAAAAGTTGATAAATATATGGCTTTTATCCTTGGCGAGAGTAACCGAAATTGTTTATTGGCGAGCAAACTTTATCATCAAAGATATCCAAACCGCAGGTATCCTAAAAAGGCAGCTTTTGAACGATTAACAGCCAGATTTGTAAACTGTGGCTCAGTTAAGTACAAACCACATTTACGCAAAAAAAACTGTTAATACGGATGAAAATGAAGTACGGGTTTTACAGACAGTAGTAGAACATCCCAATATCACCTACGAACACGGGGTAGAATCTCTTATGGCAAAGTTGGGGCAAACATGAGTAGTACATGACTAAGCCCACGAGATGTTGATGAGAGTAGTACGCAGTAAGTGCGCAGGTGCCATCAGGATTCCCAGGAGTCGTTGCACGCTGTTTTGACAGACATCTGTTTACTTGTGTTTACACACCATTATTGTTTTTGCTGTTATGGGTCGTAGACATCTTTTCATAGTGTTAGTGTGTGATTTGAATGAATAGCTGTATTTCTTTTCGCTGTATCTAATATTTTCATAGCGTTTGGGTAACACAATAACTATTTCCATATCTTGCATGCATGGAACAGAATAAATATCATGCGTATAAAATCCAACTGCATCAGGAGCTGTTACCTTTCGATCATAATAGGCGAATACAATTTTGCAGAGCAGTAATGGAAAACATGAAAGAAGACCGGGAATTTTTGAATAATGTGCTATGGACAGATGAGACTAATTTCTACAATAATGGTTATGTAAACAGACACAACTACCATTATTGTGCAGATATGAATCCACACATAATTTATGAAACTCGTTGCCAAAACAAATGGTCACTTAACGTGTGGGGTAGTATCATTTGCAATACTTTTGTTGGTCCACATTTCTTCGACGGACCTTCACAAGGTGAAAGATAGACATTTTTTGCTCAACGAACTTGAAATTTGCTAGAAGATGTACCACTTGTTACTAGAAGAAATATGTGGTTCTAACACGACGGTGCTCTCTGCCATAATCATGTGTTGGTACGACAATTATTAACACAAATATACGGCAATAATGGATTGGAAGGGGTGGACCTATTACTTGGCCAGCTACATCTCCTGATCTGACTCCTTTAGACTTCTTTCTGTGGGGACATATAAAAAAATATTGTCTACCGATTTCTGTTGCTGACATGAAAGAAAGAATTAGCGTCACTTTTCGACAAGTAAATCAGGAAACACTTTTACGTGTTAAATTGTTATTTCGGCAGCGGTTAGAGCTGTGTATAAATAATGAAGGTGGCCATTTCGAAGACATTTTATAACCCCTTTATAACTTATGTTTATAACATTTGTTTGTATTTGCATCTCTTTTTTATTTTTGGTAAAAATTGTTTGTAGTTAATAAGCTTTTATTTTTCTATTTCTGTTTTTATTAAAGTAGACATCGTTTTATATGTACCTGTTACTAGAGTTGGCACAGGACTGTTGACTTCATCTTACCATTAAAAGGAACTTAAAAGTTTATGTATTTTATAGTAAATTACCTATATCTCAAAAAGTATTAACTTTAGCTATAGGGAATATCATAAGAAGAATATCATAAGAAAGAAAACTTGAAGCACTATTAAATGGCATAAAAAAAACCGAGTTTTACCGTATTAAAAATGCAGTTATTAATTTTAAATTTTGAAACATCCTGTATACTATAGTGACGATATTTGGCATGGATTATTTAACTTAGTCCATTGTCATAATTATGCCAAAGAATCGTTGCAAAACAATTATTAGTACAGACGGAATTAATTTTCAAAGACAACTATGAAAATGATGATTTTTCTCTTAAAATTGAAATATCTCGGAAACGGTTAATTTTTAATACTAGGTCAGTTAGACAAAACTATCTTAATTTATAACGAGAAATCTGAAAATATAATAATATATAGGGTGTTCTATTTTAAAAAAGAAAATTTTATAACGGTCAGCCAAAACTAAACACCCTGTATACACTAAAATAATTTTATGATATAGAGTAGTTGATTCTGAACAACTTTTACTTTAAAAAAAATTAATTAAACTAATAGGTAAGATATAATAGACCAAGCTCAGATAATTGGCACACCCTGTATATATACGCGGTCAAATAAAGTTGTGATCAATGTAAAATATGACGTCGTTTTGCACATAATAAAAAAAATTAAATTGGTGAAGATACTATAGCAATGAAAAGTTTAAATTGAAGTTATTTTACATCACTTAAATAATTATTCCAAAGATGTAGCAAAGTCGCTATCATCTTACTTACTCTCTTATAATGTTATATTACTTAAGTAATATATTATTTAATCCTGTAAAACTAAACGCTTCAATAAATCAGAAACAAAACGCAGAATGTTTTAAATCACTTTCACGAAAATAAACGAAATTCCAAAGAAAAAATGCAAAAGCGAGGCAACGAGACAGCTATACATTCTTGACAGTCAAAAAGAAAATCTTGCCTCCCATATATTACGAAGCTTTTAGCGCCGTTGACTGTTTCGAAATCAGTTACAATTCACTTTAATGTCGTGCGATTAATCACCTCCTTAAATTCAACGGGACTCTCGTCGGGTATACAAGGCTTTTGAAAAATCGCGCCTTTTTTCACGCGTCCATCGCGAAGAGAAGGATCATTTGTTAGGCGAGGCTGAACACAGCGCGTGTACGTATACGCTTCCTTCTTTCCGTTCCCGTCCCACAATCTCGTCCCAGCCCGTCAAGAAAAGAGAAGAGATCGCTCGCCATAAAGCATCCTCCTCTTACCAGCATGTGAAGGGGGAAGGAAAAACATGATCCGGGTAAAATGTGTTCCAATTTTCGAATAGACGAATGGGACGCGCACACACCGAAAGACGGGCATTTGTCTTCATCGTGTAAATCAGTGCCGAACGGGCGAACACAAACTCGAAACGGTTCGCGAGAGAGTAAAACGGGTCGACAAGATGGAAAGATCGGCTGACAGAACGCCAGAGTGATGAGCCCATAACTCTTCCTCAGCGATCTTCTTTCCTATATACCTACTCTACTTCTGTAACAACTGCTTTTCAGTGGCGTCCTGTGAACATTATTAAAATTCAATAGATTATGAACCAACTTTCTAATTGTTTTCTGTCAATTATATAATTACATCGGTTTATCAATAGTATACACTTAACGTAGTTGTACAAAAGAACGAATTTGCTGGCGTTGAGAGAAAGTATGAACCTCGGCTACGGAGTAAAATATTTACTGCTATTGCATAAACTGCTTACGTAACATCCTTATTCTACCTGACAAAATTAAGCAAAAATAAACTGACTAGGTTTTACAACACTAAACTCTTTCTATTTCATTTTCGCCATATCAAGTATATATATATTGCAACAGAAGCGATTTTTTTAGTGTAATAGAAGTAAAATATTTAACTCCGAAGGAAGCCTCCTCTAACGGAGAGTCGCCTGGGAACACTATTTTTATCAGTATAGGTAGTGTCTTGCCATGAGATTTACCTACAGACGCAGGCGATCATCTGAGGGAATCTCGATGGATGGGGTGGAGCTTCCATGGAGTTCCACCACCAGGTTAATTTTGGACCAGAAACTAACCTGGAAGCCACATACCCAGCACTTGAAGGAGAGATTCTTCACCGTCAGGAACGTGCTGATTCCACTTCTGGGGAGGGAAAGCAAACTCAACCAGCGAAACAAATTTTTATTGTATAAGACCACACTTACGCCCATATTATCTTATAGCCCTGGTCTGGGCGACGATATCAAAACCAAATATTAACCAACTAGAGATATTCCCAAATAAAACCCTGCACATCATACATATGTAATATGTATGTATGGACTTGGAAACTCCGAGTCTCCAGGACCACCTCAAATACACGGCGCGTTCTGTTCGAAACAGAGTGATGTAGACAACTACTCCTCTGTTGCAGATGGTTCTTGAACCCCAGGATCGCCCGCCGCCCAAGTTTGGGAACGCCATTCACTGCAGGTTCGTATTGCTCATGCCTAAACTTTTTCAACATCGAGTTTCTCGCATTCAACCCACATGATGAGCAGTAGTCGCTCACAAATCTCTTCTTACACCTGAGCTCAGCAAAATTCCCCTTGCTGGGTCTGTGTATTAACCACTGATGATCAATAAATTTCATACCACAGGCATGAAAGGCCTGACATTACGAATAAAAAAAAAGATCTAACGACGAAAAATCCGATCTTGACAATAGTGATAGAAGCTCCAAGAGATGCATTCATGAAGATACTATGCAAGATGCATTCCAAATCTATACATGAAAAATATTTATCTCGTACATACTTTTATTTCATACTTATGCGAAAGTGACAAAAAATTACAAATGCTCAAGGGCCTATTAGGTTGAATACGTCATAAAGCGGAAATTCGTCAAGCTCCTGCATCTGCGTAAAAACGAAAGATTGCAATAAACCAAAATGTCTAAAAACAATACCAACAATGTCACAATATCTTATAAAAATATTATAAATACAAAACCTTAGCAAGGTTACCTTTGCCTCTGCATGGGGAAGGCAAATGAATTGATTAACTAATAATACGTTCAAAAAAGTATTGTTTACACCTTCAATCAACAATGCTGAATGAAATAATTTTCATTTGATTTCTCCTCCTCATAA